>CAUYQV010083739.1:0-25469 GCA_963574575.1 Galagoides demidoff
AGGACAACGATGAGGTTTGTGTTAGGGAGGAGGAAAGATGTGAAAGACGGATGAGAAAACCCATTCGATAGGGTGGTTGGGGGGGGGGGTCTTTTGTGATCTGAGCCAGATTTCAGGGGATCAAAGGGAGGATGAAGAGAGAGTATCAATAACCATGGACTGTTTTTTCAAGTGGACAAATAGTAGCAATAGCTTGAAGGAGAAACCAAGTTTAACAAAAACAATACAAAAAATATTCAGTTGTGGGGATACTTGAGTTGGCCTGAAGTCTGAAAGGAAACAGGGAGGTTATTAATGGAAAGAAGTATTTGAAGAAACAAGAGATAACACAAATAGTGGAGCAAAATCTCAGGGAGAAGTGAGGACAAGGTCAACACCCGAGTGGGGAGAGGGGATTTCGGAAAGCAGACATTTCTTCCCCTAAGATAGGAGAGAAGAAAGGAAAGGAAATGTAAAGAAAGCTGAAGGTGAAGAGGGATGAAGGTAAGAATATCCAAATGGTCTCAAAGAAATGGCAAGCACAGTGATTTGTAAGAGGACGATCTGAGCCCACAGGGAACAGAAAGGCAGAACAGACAGGGCGCTATGCAACTTGACTCACTGTAGTCACCTGCTCTCCCTGATGCCACATTGTGCATTCAGGACACAGTCTGGTTCTCAACCAAATGAGCACCACCATTTGTGCATATCTGAAATACCCCACTCCTTGGAAGATGAAGGAGAGGAGGGATGCAACAAATGCTTAGTGACTGGTTTTCACAGACTTGTATAAGTGAAGCCTTTCAGGCGAGTGACATCATCCACTCATCACTACAAAATCGTAGGCACCAGGCTGAGCTCGGAAGCTATGAAGATGGACACAGGCGCATCTTCATCTTCAGGAAGATGCTAGCTTGCCATCTAGCCCAGATTTGAGTTCCAGCATTTGTTTGGACCATTGATGGTTTACCACTGAATTCAGTGCTCTAGGGCTAAGAGCCGTCAGCAACATGGAGTGCATGATGGCAGCGCTGGTAAGTCACTGGAAAGCACAGCTGAGCAATGTGGCACATGGGCCACCTGGGTGGTACTATTTAGATTATATTGTATTAGGTAGGTATTAAATAGTGGTGAGTTAAATTTATTAATTTGCGTTTCAACTCACCACAGCTTTTTAAAAATGTGCTATTTGCATAAATAACCACACTTTGCTACGCCGATTATCTCCGCTGTGAATTTCTTTTCTGTGTGCTTCCCCAACACACAGTAGAAAAGTTAAGTTGGCACAAACATACAGTTAGACAGGATAAATTCAGCGTTTTGTAGCAGAGCAGGTGACTACAGTTAGTCGATAACGTGTTGTACTCAGTTGACGCATGCCCTAAATAGCCTGATTTGATCACTAAGCATTGTATACATGTAACACCGTTTCACGTGTACCCCATAAATTTGTACAAATAAAAAAATGAAAATAAAAAGTTTTTTAAGTTAAACTGAAAACATCCCTACGAGCAAATCATGAATTAAGACTGACTTTAAAGTTCCTTCAGATTTTTAAAGAAAATATTTGTTTACAGACCAGTTAATGACATATTTAAAATGAAAATCTGTCCACGTATAGCCTTAACCTAACAATATGGCAAATAAGGGAACCACAAATATGAATTAAAAAGGAAATGGAAAGCATTTACAATATCAGCCTAATAATGAGTAATTTTTAGTTAATTGAAGGAAGACTCACTCCTTTTTTTTCCCTCAATGAGAAAACAAACATGGCACCTATTTCTTAAGAAAGCAGTTTTATTCGTGCTATAAGGTCTAAATGTGGAGAGGTTACGCCCCCATTTTTCGTACACTCATTTTGAACTATAATCTAATCCATGATATGTTCAAGTGGCACTTCTTCTGGATCTTTCCAGGCCAAAATAAAATATTACACATTAAACGCTGGTGAGATGACAAAATTGCCTTTCGTGTTCATAAGTTGGGTCCCTCCAGGGTGCTATTGCCAGTGATTTTTGAATCATTTATTTCTAATTTTTGAATCTATGTCTAGATTTTTGAATCCATATTTCTAATACGGAAAGATCTAACTATGCTTGTACCCTTGACACTTGGGCTAAAAATTATTATTATTTGTTCAATGATTAGTTAATAATGGCTTCAGACATGCCGAGTGCACCAGCCTTCCTTGCTCTGTTCTGAATAAAGAGGCAGCTCCCCCGTGTTTGTGTTTTTGCTGTAAAGAGATCTATTACTATTTTGGTCAGCCGCCTTGTCATTTTACACACACACACACACACACGCAGAGAAACAAATGATCTCCCCACACTTCATTCATGTCAGAACTCAACAGCTTGAGTAGCACAAATATTCTGCAGTCACTCATGAAAAGAAATTTTTAATAATAAATATCTAACAATTAATGGGCTGGTAGCTGCAATTGTCTTCGGGGCATAATATCTAATTTCCTTGCAATGTTTCATATCCTTACTTTTCACGCTGCAACAGTCTATCATTAAAACCAAATGCAGGTTTCTATCACTTTTATTTATTTTTCAAATCAACTTATAAATCAGTGCCAGGCCTTGTTACAGATGAGTTCCAATAAATTATCGGCTGTGGACAAATTCTGAATGTTAAACACTTCCTTTCTCGTCCTCCCGCCTTGGGTCCTTGTGTGTCTTTTTCTCTCCATTGTTTTTCCCCTCTCCAGCTCCGAGAGGCCCTCTAGGCCCACACACCTCACTGGCGGTGCTTTGGGTACCAGTCACCGAGAGAGCCCTTAGTGCTTAATTATGTGCTATTTAAATAATGCAAAAAGACATTTATTTCTCACAGACAAATACCAATATGGGAGACAAGAAGAGTTTTACAGCTCTTGGGAAATTTACCTTTCTGGATTCCAAAAGTGAACGCATTCTTGTTAGAGGCTTTTTTACATCCTCGCAACAGCCCGAGAAGGAATACCTGAGTCTATTTTTCACATACATCAGTCTATGAAGCAGCCTGTCTATCTTCTCCAGACTGCCTCGTCACCTCCAAGGAGCCCTTTGCATCCTTTGGCAAGGCTCCTTCGAAGACTCCTTGGAAGGGTCTGTGGCCACAGTGTCTGACGTTCTGCTCCCACTGACATGATCATAGGGGAACTTGAAGAACACACAGGAGACAGCTTTTCTGTAAGACAAAGAACAAAGATTCTAAACTGAGACACAGTCTGTCGTGACAACTCATGACTCCCCTGCTTACCTAAAATCATGCACACATTCACAAAGTTCATCTGAACTATTTGCATCTTAGCTAGAAACTAAGTAAAATGCTTTAAGATCCTTAGAACAGCAGGACCCTTTAATGAAAGCCATTGCTAAAATTGTCTAACTTGTTGCGCTGTCAGTAGACCAGATAGGGCATTTTATTTGATTACCTCTGTTGGCTCCTGACCCATTGTACAGCAGGTGAGACTAAGTAGAAGCTATCGCAAATTGTACTCTCAACAAACTCAGGAAAGCTCCCTCAAATGCCATCTGTAGACTTCTAGTGATCTGGCTTTCAAGTTTAAGCAAACCTCTTAGCACAGACCTCGCTTCCACCATGAAGTCTATAGCAGCCAAGGTACAAGGACCATCTGACAAGTTGGGTTCTAGAGTTGATCTAGGCAAGTTGGGGACAGGTCCCAAATATCATCCTGCGAGGCAACACCCATGAAGTGTGAAGTGAGGAACTAGGCAGGATGCTTTATGCTTTTCCTCCCCACAACTAGAAATTTCCACCATGAGAATTGTGCGTTTGGGTGAAGGTGTTGCCTTTGGAGGGTGTCCCTGGGAAAAACCACACCTGACACACAGGGCCTCTTTCTGCTTGTCTAAGAACCCTGCCCACACCTGCTGTGATTTTTATTTCATTCGTCATTCTACTAGCATGTATATATACCTGCTGAAGGCAGAGAAAAAGCTTACTCATTTCTGTTTTCTCCACAGCACCTTAGTACTGTCCTTAGCATTGTTGGTGTTCAGTATTGGACTGGTATATTTGATGAAGGAGAGAGGCGAAATGTGTGGAGGGTGTGCTTACTCCAGAAATCTAGCTGAGTTTGTGAGTAAGAAGTATTAGACGTCTTGGAGCAAGTGGGTGGGGCCCAAATCAAACACTGTCATTTCATCATTTTGACCACAGCTAGCCTTTTACTTACAATGTATTCAAAAACATTCATTAAACACACATTTGCCAGGCATTATGCCTGGTATGAAGATGAACAAAACAAAAGCCTTGTCATCATGTAGATGAGAGCCCCAAATGAGGTGAATAGTAACAGAGCAACCTCATACAAACTGTGCTGCAGGTCTGCACATGAGGACATTGGAATGAAGATGAGAAGAAGACTAGAAAAGAGAGGCAGCGACACATGACTTCAGTCCTAAGAACACCTGGAATTCATGTGATTGGCCAGGAGACAGGCAACTCAGGAGAAATCTCTCTCTTACACACACTGCATACCTAGGTCCAGCCTATGTCTGTCTCCTGAGCCTCACCTGCATATTTAACTGCCCCTGGATGCCTCCTTTTGCATTTCTCATAGGCACTTCAGGACTACTTTAGCCAGAATTTAGCACAGTTATTTCCCCAAAGCTAATTTCCCCTCCTTCCAGCTACTTTCCTCATTGAATGGAACAAATATCTGCCCAGTTGCCCAATCCATAAATCTGGAATCATTCCTTAACTATTCTTTCTCTCTCTCTTTCTTTCCTCCAACACAAAACCTATCATAATTTTTATGAATTCTACCTCCTACGTATAATCCATCATTTTTCTAATCCTAAAGGTGATCACTTTCACCTGGATTATTGAGGCTACTCATAATAAATCTCCCTAAATCTATTCTTAACTATACTCACCTCTAGGTCATTTTCCATACTGGGGAGAGGAAAATGCTTTCTCTGATGTTGTGTGGAATCCTCACACTTTCACACAGTCCACAAAGCCTGGAAGACTAGGCTTGTGCCTCTCTGCCAGCTATGACCCTGTGACCCAGCCTACTGAATTGTGTTTGGTTCCTTGACCTGTTACAGCTTGCTTCCCCTTAAGCTTCCCCTATAAGCTCCTTATAACATGGGGATAATTTTCAGATTCATTTTGAGGATTAATGAATGTCATGTTTCTAAAGCCCTAGCACTGGTGTCCAATGCATCAGAGGCACACGATGTACAATAACTATTTCTAGAATAATTTGACAAGCAGATAGGATTTTATTACACAGTGGACAAGGGAGGCTTTTCAGGCTGAGGATGTATTATTACTAAGATGTCAGAGCTATGTGCACAGAGGGAGGATGGATACCTGGATACCTGCCCCGCTAGAACCAAGCATGCAGAAGTCATGGTGCAGAAAGAGCTGACAGCAAAGGGGAAGTGAGATTGAGAAGATGAAAAAGAAACAGAAACAAGACCGGGTTCATGGGATGTCTCCTGGAAGCCAAGAGAGAAGAGCGATGTCTCAGTCAATTTGAGCTGCTATAAAAAGAAGACCGTCATCTGAGCTGCTATAAAAAGAAGACCGTCGTCAGAGTGGCTTCAACAGCAAACACTTATTTTTCATAGCTCTGAAAGTCAAAGATCAAGACGCCAACAGACAAGGTGCCTGGTGAGGGGTCTCTTCCTGGTTCCCAGAGGGAGCCTTCTCACTGTTCCCGCCTGTGGAGGTAGGAGCAAGGCAGCCTTCTGGAACCTCAACATGTGAACTTTGAATGGATACATTCAGCCCAGACAGGCTAGCTAAGAAATCTGCCCCTCAGCAGAATCAAGTACAAAATGAGGGTCAATGAAAATGAAGACAGAGGAGACACCATCAAATTTGAAACTGAGTGAGTCAGTGTTGAGCTTTCAGAGCAATTTTAAATTGAAGAGTCAGAAGCCATGTTAGAGTGGGGGGAGGGTCAGAAAGGCACTGGAAGAAACCAGCAGACATAGTGGTGGGTCAGGACTAGTGTTTAACAGCTAGGACAAAGGTAGAATGCATTTAAGGACCAGAACTAATTTTGAGGAAACCATTTGGTTGCTTGCATCCAACTCAGCTGCAATCCTGACTAACAGGAGCCAGCGAGCAGTGCTGTTCCATTGGCCTTTGTCTGTGAGTGTGGCTGGAGAGCTCACCTGGTGTTCATTTGCAATTCTAGGCACAAACAGGGGCAGCAGGGAATTTGTATCACCTGCACAAGCCCTGCCAGGAGCCACAGAAAGAGCAGCTGCCTGAGTTTCCCCGTTACTATCCTGACCTACTAATTTTAATTGAGTACACTCACATGATTAACGTCTATGGTGAAGACTAAGAGCCAAGAACAAAGTGTGCGGTGTCTCTTGGTAAAAAAAGGTTGCGTTCATTCATCCTAGTCCCAGAGACAGAAGGCAATTGTTCTTCTTAACTAACCACTGGCACCATCCAAATAGAACCAGGAAGAAAAAAATATTTTTTCAGTTCATTAGCAAAGAGATCTTCTGGGTTTATTTCCCTCAAGTTCATGGATTTCTTAATAGGACAGAGGAGCCAGAGATGCCTAACTGCAGTTTAAGTGAGTTTGTATACTCATTGAACTTTCTGCCTTGGGCCAGTTCTGCACAATGTTCACAGGATCCTCTGTGGGGTCGTGGGCCTTTGCTACATGGAGACTCCTTCCATGCTGGAAAGGAGTTGCCAAAGCAGAACGGGGCAGATCTGCTTGGCTGGCACATCTGTACCCACCACACCTGGTGAGGTGAGGAGCTGCCAGACAGCTCCAGGCCAGGTGACGCTGGCCAGGTTTAAGGAGTCACACCTTCTCAGCAGTTTGTCTACCTTACTGCAAACATGGCTTTTCCACGTTTTCCATAGTGGTAATTGAATAACTTAACTTCATCTTGCTTGGAGTTTGCAAAACCAGGCTGGGTACCTGACATCTGACTATCCTCACAGCCTGGGGCTGAGGACTGTGAGGTTGGAACTGAGCCTACCCAACTTCATGTTGGTCACTTAAAAATACTCAATAACTCAGTCCCCACTTTGCTAAGATGGGTCTGCCCTCATTGAGGAAATTATGACACATACTACTTATGTGGCCTTAGGTGAGCTAGGTTTAGCAGTAGGAAAGAAAGTTTTGTACTCTGAAATGACTCTCAAACTTTCTGTTACATATTACAGTGAAAATTCATTGCCAGAAGATCTCACATCTGCCTTTGAATGCGTAGCCTTTACTCAGGAAAGCAAAAAAATAAAAATAAAAAAGTGTAAAGCTCTCCAAATAGCTCCAGCTCACTTCTGATGAGCACAGCAACAGTGGAGGGAAGGAGTGTTATGAATTCCGGAGGGAAAGGGATAGGTTAGTCCCAGGGTAGGGGGAGCAAAATTACCAAAATAAATACCGAGCAACTCATTACTGCTGTTTGCTTTTCCTAGGAGGATTGTTAAAAGAATTTAATGTTCCTGTTCATATTCAGTTTCCAGTGTTTAATCTGAACATCAACAATGTCCTATAACAGTTTAACCATTTGTTGAACACCTACTATGTGCCATGTTGTGACAGATTCAGTCTCTGTCTTTACAGGACAGATTATCACTTGGTAGGTGCTCTATGTCAAGCACTGGGCACCGTGTTGAGCCCTAGAGGCTTCAGTCTAAAGCAGGATGCTGACCACAACTGCAATTACACAAATAATAATTGCATTTGTGAAGAAATTGCATTATGAAGAAAAACTACAGTGGACAGCAAAAGTGCAACATGGGAGACTGTGCTTTTCTTGCCTGTCTGATAAGGCTGATGAAGGTTCAAAGCACTGAAACCCAAGGGATTAGGAGTTAGAAGGGCAAAAACTTCTCATCAAGTACAAGATGGTGTAGGCAGGTCACACATGGTCTTCTGGGCTGTAAAAATATCTTTACCATTGGACGGAAGGGGAAATGAAGCAAAAGAGCATTTACCCTTTGTTTCCACAAGAACATTCTGATTACCAAGTGGAGTATGGAGTGGGAGGGTGGGGTACACACAACTCATGGAGTTGCATTAGGGCTTTCTCCATAGATTAGGTTTCTCTTCCAAGGGAGAGACAATGGTGACCATGGAGCTTGACAGAAGTGAACAGGTTTAAAAGGTATTTTGGAGTGAAACTGGCAAAATTTGGTGATGGATAGGCAAAGGGAGATGAGGAAAAGTGTAGAGAACGACACCTTGGGTTCGAGAATGAACAAATGAGTGGGGATGGTGGTGTCATTCACAAAAGGAGAATAGGCTTAGGGGAGAGATCTTGAGTTCCCTTCTGGATATGTGAGTCTGGAGGTTAAGGGAGAAGTGCAGGTTAAAGGCACCCTGAGGAGTCAGCAGACTGTAGTAGTAACTGAACTTGGTGTGATCACTGAGGGAGAGAGGGTGGAGAGAGAAGAATGTGGGGCCAGTGAGGGAGCCCAAGAACTCCATATTTGGAGGGTGGGTAGAGGAGGAGGTCCTGACAGCAGAACTCAGAAGTATCCAGCAATGGATAAATACAAAAGGAGGCAGCATCAGCAAAGCAGTGGGAAAATGTGTCAAGAAAGGGGAAGGGGTCAAATCTGTCATTGGTGGCTTGAAAATCAAGTAAGATGAAGATAAGAGTTTTTGTCTGATTTCATGACTGAGGATCATCGAGAACACTAAAGAGAACAATTTTGGTGGGCTAGAAACAAAAATCATAAGTGATTTTTTTAAGTTTAATATGAAATTTTCAAACCTACAAAAGTAGAAAAATAGTATAATAAACACAAACCTACCCAGAATCCAGATGCAGTTGTTATCCCATTTTGCTGCCCTTGCTTGATCTACCCTTCTGTTGCTGTTTGTTCCTCTTGCTGCTGAAGTATTTTAAAGCAAATCCCAGATCCGTCTTCTCACCTGCACTGCACACCTCTGAGGGCCATCTATAACCACAGTGCTCTATAGTCACATTAACGAAAGGAATAGCAATCCCTTGGTATTCTCCAATGCTAAAGTCGTATCCCAAAGCCCCAGATTATATAGACTTTTTGTATTCAGGTAGGATCCAGAGATCAGCCGCCAGGGCACCACCTGGGAATTTGCAGAAATGTTCTCTCAGGCCCCACTCCAGACCCACCAAGTCAGCACCTGCATTGTCACCTCAACTCCAGGTGGCTCTTGGGCCATTGAATTATTTGTGTGAGTACAGGGAAAAGGCACTTTCCCCACTCTTGTCCGACTTGAAAATTCTCACCCTACACCATACACACACTCACAGTACTGTTAATATTTTGTGTTTTTCTTTCTGAAGTTTCTTTTTGGGTATTCAAGCAAGTACCAAGACATGCACATTTTCCACCTGTATTCACAAGAGGTGGCTTATGCATCCACTATTATGAACCTTGTCTTCGTCATTGACTAAAATTCTCTTTAAAATTAAATGCTTGACTTTTCGTGTTTAAAGACGGTTCACTATAAACATTATGCATTTTCACTGTTCTAGAACGTACTTCTCCTTCCCTGGACACACCAGGGTTGTGGACTTGGTACTGAGTCATTTGCATTTCTTTCCCCTTAATCATTCACATGGTCTAGTTGCATGATGAATAGTTAAACTGGGGGCAACCTCCGTGACTTTCTTTTAATATGAGATCAGAAAAGCCAAACTGGAACTGAGCCTATGCGCCCACTGGAAACTTGCTAGATTTCAAAAGGACTCTTAAAGAACAATGACGATCAAAAGAATACTGTGTCAGGTCTATGCAAAAGGTGGGAATCGCTTCGTTTTGCTCTGTGTACGTGCCTATCATAACATCACAGATTTTGCAAACTTTACACTTTTCCCTGTATCATTTCCACGGCTAGCATTACTAACTGTGAAGGCCTATATCTATTAAAATTCTCCCCACATGGAAAAGCTCAACTCTACCTTTTCCGGGAAGTCTTTCCTTACCACCGCAAAGTGGAAGAACTTCCTCTCTCCACTGAAACCTTGTTGTTTTCCTTGAGTGCTTCCTTTCTGACATTTCACACTTTCTGTATGAGACTTGTTGAATAGAAAGGCAAAGTAAATTCCCTTTACTGAACGGAGCTTCTGGAACTCAGACACTGTGTCTTAAAAATCTCTATATCCACTTCGGCACATTGGATACTGCCAAATACCATATAGAGATTCTAGATAAATACTGTGTCAAGATGATGAATGAAAATGTACAAAGCGCATGTATGGATAGTCCTGTGCTGAGCTCCATATCATCTCCTCCTCTTTTTCTCTATCCTACCCCCAAATTTGTTCTAACCCTCTGCAATTAGAATGCATCACTCCACCATGGGAGCAGAATTTCCCTTTGATATACATCTCCGCATTGTTAGATCGTTAACCAAATTATTATATTTTGGATATATAGGAAAATGTTTTTCTCTGTGTTAAAATATTTTAAAAATTATTTTATCATACCCTTACTATCTCTGAGAGATAAAAAAAAATTTCAAATTACACATTACCTCCATGTGAAAGAGATTTAAAATGGCCATGATGACTGATTCATACAGAACCCAAAAGTGTTACAGAAATACAGAAAGTGTGAGTAGCTAAACCCTTCAATTTCTTCCAGTCTAAGCTTCAACCATTCCCAGTGATATGGTTGAACCAGACTTGGCATCATCTGACATATTTAAAAGTCAAGTATTACCCACTGGTAAGAAAATTGATACAAATGTGTACATTAGATTCAGCTTCAGGATATGGTCTATAGATAGAATGAATGAATACGCACAAGTATAAATATAAAATAAAGGCAAACAAAAAGTACTTTAACAGCACCTTTATTTAAGCTTTGTCTCTGTAGGGTAGGTAACTTATATTACATTTTCCTGGATATACCTTCAAAGTGAGACCTGAAGATGATAAGACCCTGGACAATTAAAGAAGGTCTACAGTTAATCTCAGGGCTGTGCAAGACAGATTTTTTTTAACAATAAAATCTTATGATTTAAAGTTTCTGTCTACAGAGGGAAAACAAACAAATGTACATGGATGCCATCACACACCTCAGCAGGAACAATGAATTTCCCAGCTATCTTGCCCCTCCCCCTAAAAAGCAATTTAATGCACCACTGGAGGCTGCCTATTAATTGGACTAGAAATAAAGTAGCCTGTGAGGGTTGACAAGGGAAAATACAGGTCCTGTGAGTGTGTATAAATATATATACACACACGCATATAAGTATATATAAATATATATGGATACACATCCATGTGTATAATATTTCACCCACAAAGTAAACAAGCAACCCTAGTACGTCTAATTACAGGGCTGTTTCATAAACTGTAAATGCTAACATGGGAGAGGTAAATCATAGCAATTTAATTAATAAAACAGTTTAGACACTTAAACCCATATGTGCACCCCTAGGGGTACCACATCAATAATAGAAGCTCGCAGGCATATTTTAGAAATTTTATACAATCATTTGCAGTTCTTGTAGTCAATAATTATTACAAACTGCATTAACTCTTCCCTTGCCATACCCAAGGAGGGAATTTTCACTTGTTAAATGTTCTTTTCACTTCAAATGGTCTCCCAGGGGTGTGAGGAGTGGAGGGGCACAGTTTCATTGCCTGGATGGGCAGCACAGCAGGAGGTGAGAAGGCCCCTGTCCAACCAGATAGTGAAGTGGGTGTCCTGGGAGGGAGGAGAACATTGTCTTCATCTTTTCATTAAAGGGAAGCTGTAGAAGATGACTGATGCTGGAGGATGGAAAGTCAGCATTGCAATTTGTGTATTTCTAGATCCTCCTTGCCTTTTGACCTTGGATGTGAGATGGTACAATCACTTTTTGGAAAACAGTTCAGCAGTTTCTTGAAAAAGTGAAATATAAATTTTCTATAGAACACGCCCTTCCACTCCTTCACATCTACTCAGGAGAAACAGGAACAGAAGTCCATACGAAAACTGAGACATAAATGTTTGTAGTATTATTTGATATCGGCCCCAAAGTGGATGCAACCATAAATAAACTATGATATATCCATAGAATGGAATCCTGTTCATCCGTGTGAAGGAGCAACTACTAACACATGCTGTGATGTGGGGTAATCTCAGAAATATGCTAACCATTGGTGGGAGGGGGATAAGGGGTAAAAACCCACCTGTCTGATACAAGGTGCATTATTCTGATGATGGGTACCCCAAAAACCCGGGATTCAGTGAGATATACTGCATCCATGTGACAAAACCCACTTGTATACTCTATTTTTTGAGGGTAAAATACACACATATTTTTATATATATATATATATATATATTTTTTTTTTTTTTTTTACCTGAAAGAAGTTAGACACAATAGACCCTATGTTATATGATCTAGTTATATAAAAAGTCCAGAAAAAACAATGGCACAGAGACAGAAAGTGGATTAATGATGCCTAGAGCTTGGCATCTGTACAGAACCGAGAGCTCTTGTTATGGCAATGTTCTAAAACTAGATTGGGGTAATGATTACACAACATAGCAAATTTATTAAACATCATTTACTTGTATGTTTAATATGAATGAATTTTATTGTATGCAATTATTCTCTGATCAGTTGTTTAAAAATTATGCCCATAATTGTACCCATGTTCTTACCATTCCTGAAAAACAAAAAAGAACTCATGTTGAATCCTATCTGTATGAGAGAATCAGTAGATGGTGATGTGGGTTGTCACCGTATAACACTGAGCTTCCACAAATGTACTTTTTTGTAATTATGATCATCGCAAGTATAGTTTGTATATACTCAGATCTACAGTTAACCAAAGGATTATTCTGTTCACTTTCATTCTTCTCATCATAGAAAAAAATAATAACTACCCTCTATTGAGTGCTTACTAACTGCTATGCACACTACATTATAGTAACTTCTTAATCAATGCACTAGTCCTCGTGGGACATTTTCATATCCCCACTTACATGAGTCAGTGGAGGCAAAGAAAAGCTGAATCATCTGCCCAAGTTTTACAGCAAGTGGGGAAGCTGGGATTTGAACGGGAGGTCTTCACCAGCACTCTCAGTTCCTCACCCCATTGTCCTGCTGCCGAGTCCTACACAATATGGGGACAACGTAGGCACTCAATAAATATTTGTTGATTGACAAGGTGACCTCATTTTGCCAACACCTGTCAGAGAAAGCAGTAAAACTATCTTGATGTAATCCAGTAAAACCTATGAACTCCTTTGGCGTTCCAGATGTCTTGACACTGACTTTCCAATAGAGGCATAATATGTTTATACTTGACCTTCTCTGCTTTAAAAAAATACCAATCCCAGGTTCCATTGCAGACCAACCAATAATTAAACCAGAAATATCTTAAGGTTGGGTTCAAGATATTAGTATACGTAAAAACTCCCCAGGGGACACTAATGTTGAGCCTGAATCCCATTTCCGTCACCCTCACCCCAAGTGAGAAGACTAAGATAGGTTCCCATTTCCGTCACCCTCACCCCAAGTGAGAAGACTAAGATAGGTTCCCCTGTGTTACTGAGATGATGAAAGAGATCTTGATTCTTCAAATTCCCTCTTCACTCTACTAAAATATCTTTTTAGAGGGTGGCACCTTTGGGTCAAAGGAGTAGGACACCGGCCCCACATACCAGAGGTGGTGGGTTCAAATTGGCCCCAGCCAAAAACTGCAAAATATATATATTTTAGATATTTTTTATTTTATATACATATACACATACATATATATTTAGAGCAAAAGTGAATGAACTTTTTTTTCTGTAAAGAGCCAGATAGTAAATACCTTACGCATAGGCTTTCAGGTCAAGAGCAATGTCTTCATCTGTTCCAGTAGCTGTTCTCACTGCTAAATATTTTATATTTAAAAGTGTGAAGACCACTCAGGGCTCATGGGCCATATGAAAGCAGACAGCAGCATGGTTTACCAATTCCTGTTTTAGAGTCACCAATATTCTCCTAATCAACAAAATCAAGGGCCTTTTGAATATTTATACACCTTCATATTTTGCAACCCTGGCACCATTGATCACTCCCTCTTAAGACTTGACTTTCATGTCATTAAATGATCTTGTTTATCCCACTTTTATCATATTACTACTGTCTGTCATTCACCAGTTCCTGCGTTGTGCCTCTGTGTATGTGTGTGCACGCATGTAGGGTATGTCTATGTGCTAAGCTATTAGCCAACTTACTTCTATGACTCTGTTGTCAATCAAGCTGGAGATAAATATTTTTTTAACTAAGCTGTGGCTCACCCCTGGCGCCTAACAATGCCAGCTTTAAATGCTCCCCAGATAAACCACTCTCGTCAAGCCTTTCAGCTCCTGCCAAGTATGACGAACAGCACTGCCTCCCTCTGTAGCACACACTGCAGCCTCAGGTTGCCTGGCCCAGTGCTGTCCTGCCCAACTGAAACGCAAGGCCACACTGTACAAGAATAATCAGTGAGAACAGCAGTGGCATTTCATGTTGCCATCATATTCCGCACCGCGAAAGTTGAGATTCTTACCAAGGTCAGTTGAATGAACAAAACTTATTTACCTAATGTAGAAAAACTGACATAAAACGTGTACTGAGAATACTTGTCAGTTGCTCAATATATTCAAATACATATTCAAATGCTATCTCTGCCTCAAACAGTTAGTGGCAGGGACAGCTGTGCAGGGGAAACTACTCTTCCAGCTGAGAACTAAACCTCAGAAAGGACTCAAGACTGATGTTGAAAATACTAAGCATTCTAATGAAGTTGACTTGATTTACATTTTAACAATACCGCACAAATGTACTACATGGCATTTTTCCAATAACCACCTCGACATCATTCATTTTGACACCTCCCTGGTACAAAAAGCAGAAGGAATAAAGCAGCCTTCTGTGATGGGGTGCGTGGGGCGGGGAGCTGATTTCACTTTGTTTTCAAATCTGGTAACCACTGCACATCCTTTTGTGATAAGGGTTCTCCTGACAGAAATTCTGTGATGTTCCTTCCCCCTCTGCAGGAATGTTAGTTCTGAGCTCTATCTGGCCACCTACCCTCCAGGCAGCTGTGCAGTAATCAACACTTGGTATCTGATTCTCTGGTCCACACCAGGCTCCAAGATGTCATTCTTGCCCTCTGACCTCAGCCACAGCCAGTCTTGGTCAAAGGCACATGCGTGACTTCAAGGCATTTTCCTGCCTCTAGTGGAATGAGCTGCACAAGGCTTCTCCTTTCTTGTCTCTGTGTCCTGGTCAGAAAATGAAGAACAAATTCCATTTCCCTGTTAACAATACCCACATCAGTTTCAATATATCCATTTCAATGATCTGACAGTTTAAAATGCCAAAAGCCAAGCTCAACATCCTCCTGCACACCACAGTCAAGAGTCTGCCTTGAAGAGCTGTGGATACCCCATTGATCACTGAGGATTGAATTTCAACTTTTCCTCGACTCATCCTTTTTCCTCATGGAGATGGAAATGTAATGCTTGTGCACTGACTCCTTATTGATTGGCCAGAACTTTATGTCAGCATTCAAAAAGACCATGATTGGGTGGCCCAGTGAACCCTCATACAGTCCATTTCCTTTCTCAGATGTAAAGGGTTGCTCAAATTGTGCTATTAGTAGGTCCAGCAATGGAGAAGTCACTACCATGTGGGGTATCATTCAGATTTTTGATAGTACCATCTGTCTTCCTGTCTTTATATGGGGAGAATAAAAACCAAATTAGGAGAGTTTTCTTTCCATTGTTATTTCTTATTTTAAAAAAACAACAACATTAAATGAGTCCAGCAGTGTGTTTTAATTAAATAAAACAATGGACTCAAAAAAAAAAAAAAACTTAGATTCATAAATTTTCAGTCCTAAAGCATAGACGTGTGACTTTTAGCAAGGTTACATCTCTTTTGTTCTCAAATAAATAAATAAAATTGTGGTGCTTATGTATCTCATGTATTCATTCAATCAACAAGTTTTTAATGAATACATAATATGTGCCTGGCACACTTTTTGACACTGAGGCTACAAGAGTAAACAAAATAGACAAAACCCCTGCTCTCATCGAGCTAGCATTCTACTGGAGAGATTAAGAAACAAGCCAAATAAATAGTAATTATATAGTGTTTGTATTAGGCGATGGGAGCTATACAAGAGGAAATAGAGCAGGGAAGGGAAATAGAGAATAAGAAATCAATATTTAAGCAAATATTTGAAGAAAGGGTAAACTATCAGGATATCTGGAAGAACAGTGCTCTAGGCCAGAGGAGTGCAAAGGCCCTGAGGTTGGAGGGCACCTGGTATGATCCAGGAATGATAAGGAGGCAAATGAGTGGGTGAAGAAAGAAGAGGGTTAAGAACAGAAGGAGAGACATCAGGGAGATAAAGGAGATTTCAACTTTAAACTTGCGAGTTTTTAGCAGAGCGATGACATAATTTCATTTGCATTTAGCAGGCTCATTCTGATTTCTGTCCTTAGAAATGGAACAAGGATACAAATAAGGAAACCACTTAAGAGGATATTTCAAAAACCTGGGTAAGACATATCTCTGGCTAATATTTGGGTAGTAACAGTGAAGGTAGTTGGATTCCGGATATATGTTGATGGTAGAGACAAACGGCTTTTGCTGATGAATGGGATGTGGAGTATATATGAGTTATCTATTGCTTCATGACAATTTAGCCCCAAACATAATGAATTAAAACAAACATTTATTATTAATTTTGTGGATCAAAAATTTGAGAGTAGCTCAGCTGAGTAGTTTTGGCTCAGGGTCTCTTGTTATATTACAGGGGCTGCTATTATCTGAAGGCTTGACTGGGGCTGGATGACCTGCTTCTAAGAAAGCTTGCTCACATGATTGTTGGCAGGAAGCCTCAGTTCCTTTCCTCTTGGGCGTTTCCAGAGGGTAGTATGTCTTCATGATGAAGCAACTAATGTCCCCACTGTTATGATCTGATATGCATCCACCACCCAAATTCATATGTTGAAGTCCCAACCACCAATGTGATTATGTTTGGACATATGGCCTTAATGGATACAATTAAGATTAAATGAGATCATAAACATGGGTTTCTGATCCAATGTGATTGATGTCTTTAAAGAAGAGAGACCAGAAACTTTTCTCTCCTTCTCTACCAATAGGAAGGTGGATATATGTAAGCCAGGAAGAGAGCCCTCACCAGAACCTAAATCTGCTAGACCTTGGTATGGGACTTTCAGCTTCCAGAACTGTCAGAAAATAAATCTCTGTTATTGAAACCACCCGATGGCTTTTGTTATAGCAACCAGAGCATACTAATACAGTCACAGTAATAAGAGAGAAGCAAAGAGGAAGTCACAGTACCTGTCATGACCTTTGTGTGTTGTACATCTTCACTTCCATTTTATTTTATTTATTAGAGGCAAGTCAATAAGCCCAACTCTCACTCAAGGGGAGAGAAATTAAGTTCCACCATTTAATGGATGGAGTATGAAAGAATTAGTGGGAAATTTTAAAACCACCTGATAGGGTGTAAAAGAAATAGAGGCAACAAAAAAAAAATCATGCCAATATTTCTGGATTCAGTAACTGGAGGAACAAACAGAACTAACATTAACAAGAAATATGGGCAACAGTGAATGAGTGGGAATTTAGTTTTGGATGTATTCAGTTTGAGTTGCCCAAAACACATCTAGATGGAGATGTCAAGTAGGCAGTTGAATATGTGAATCTGGATTCAGGTGAATTAGTCTGTGCTATAAACACAGAAAGCACTTGAAGACATGAGATTTAGTGTGGAAAGGAAAGGAGAGAGCAGAGGGTGGGGAGGAGAGAAAAAAAAGGGAAGAGTGAATAGAAGAGGTCAGACCAGAGCCCTGGGATATTCTTAGATTAAGGGAAAGAAGTATGAAGCAGAACCAGAAAAGGAGTTGTCACTGGAGTAAGAAGAAAACCAGGAGAGTAATACTTTGAAAGCTGATTGTACAAAGTGTTTCAAGAAATATAAAGCGATAAACTTTATCAAATGCTACCAATGATATAAAATGAATACTGAAAATTGACCAATGGATTAGTGACATGGAAGTCCTTGGTAACCTCGATGAGTAGGGTGTTATGAAATTTAAGAGAGAATGGGAAAGAGGGATTAGTGAGATGGTTAAAGTCATCTTATACATCCTTTCTCAAACTCGCTCTGTACTGAGATTTCATTATAGAGTCCCTCTTCATCTACTAATAAACATGGGGGACTTTTTGAATGTTTTATACACCTTGGTCACTTGACAACCCCTGACATCATTGATATTCTTTCTCAAGCCCATTCACCAG
This sequence comes from Galagoides demidoff, assembly GCA_963574575.1. Lineage (NCBI taxonomy): Eukaryota > Metazoa > Chordata > Mammalia > Primates > Galagidae > Galagoides > Galagoides demidoff. The sequence goes on from CAUYQV010083739.1 coordinate 18,239, forward strand.
TTTGTATATGTGTATGGTGTATGTGTTGTGTGTGTGCGTGTGTGTGAGTGTATGCATTTATCTAGTCCCTTCAGCTGGCCTGAGCTACCTCCGTGGCCATACTATCTGTCAAGCTGGAGATCTAGCTATTTTCTTAACCCAATTGTGACTGATCACTGGAGCCTCTTTTGAAGAGTTTTGTTGTAATGGGAAGCAGAGGAATGGGATAGTAGCTGGAAGGAAAAGCAGAGTCAAGGCAAAGTTCCTTCCAGAGGGGAAAAAATAATATTTGAATACTGATACAGTAGAGAGGACCAATGCAATAGAGAGAATAATAATGCAAGGGAGACAGAGGCCAACATCAATTGTTATGGTGAATATACTAAATGAGATAATATGAACATCTGTTTACGTCCCATGTGTTAGACATTACATGAAATGCTTTACACACAGCACCCCATTTCATTCTACCTGCAGTCTTATAAGGTAAAGCATTACACTTATGTGGTGGATGCCGATTCTGAAGCCAGTCACATTAAGTAATGTGCCCAAAGTCCCCAAACAGTGGAGCTGACACTCATGTCTGCCTCTTCACAGTGCCTTGAGCGTCTTTTTTTCCTCCTATTCCCTTTCCTTCTGAAGTACCTGCTACAGCACGGTTCATAAAGTAAATGCCTAATAACTACTTGCTAAGTGAATTTTTTTTTAATGAAAATGAAAATTTATTTAGAAAATGAGCATAAACATCAAACTGTTTTTGATTCAGTTCTTGAAAGAGTTTCCCCTAAATTATCTCTTTCTTTCATAAAATTAAAATAAGAAAAATTTATCCCTTAATTTTGGTAATTTAAATTAGGTTCTAATTTAGTGTGTACTTTCATACTCGAACAGCTATGCAATTGGATTTTTAGAGTAAAATTTCTCACATTTGTGCAGCAAATGATTGTGTGTCTAGAATCACCTAGTATCAGAGAATCTGGTTGGTTGAGTAACATGAATGAAAATGTTATACCATCTGAAGATTACCAATTTTCAAAGAAAATAAATTCAAAAACTACCCTTAGCACCAACATTCATCCTAAGATCGTGCTTAGCGGATTTTCAATGAAATAATTCATGGTTCCTTCAGTGCCTCAGGGCTAAGGTTCTGAGAATGAATGATCATTACGTGTTTCTGTGATAAAGAAGCCTGGCTATTTAACCTTCTTAGTTTCCAGAATTCTGAATCAATGGAATTCTGAGTCAATGTCAGAAGAAAGTTTTATTAGAAAACAAAGATAGGAAACCACAGCAGCCTGGAGGGACATTTAGAGGATACTGCACATCATTCTGAGGGCACTTCAGTGTACCCAGAGAGTAAGAGTAGCCAAAGCGTAGTCCAAAGAGTAGCAGGCTTTGTCAGAAGGAGCAAGTTCTTCCCGGACTGGCATTTCTACCTTGGAAGGTTTTGCATCATGCCACGTTCTCTGTAGTCCCTATAATTTTACAAAATAACAATCATTTTGTAATGCCTCATTTGAGTCCAGCACAGCAGTGAAATTACTTGGTGTAAAGTGAAGTTTTAAGTGAAGCTTTTTTTTTTTTTTGAGACACAATCTCACTCTGTCACCCTCAGTAGAGTGCCATGGCATCACAGCTCACATCAACCTCAAACTCTTGGGCTTAAGCAATTCTCTTGCTTCAGCCTCCCAGGTAGCTGGGACTACAGGTCCCCGCCACAATGTCCGGCTATTTTTTGGTTGTAGTTGTCATTGTTATTTGGCAGGCCCCGGGCTGGGTTCCAACTCACCAGCTCCCGTGTATGTGGCTGGAGCCCTAGCCGCTGAGCTACTGGCATTGAGCCTCAAGTGAAGCTTTTTTACAGTAAGCTGTGGGGAGGTAGTCAGCACCATCCTTTCTAACAATGCGATACCTTCAGCAGTAAGTGCCACTCTATTGAAACTTTTGCTTCTTTGTCTCAGCCCAAAGGCAACCATGCTGGGAAAGTCTGAGCCAAATTAGCTAAACTGCTTTTGAGTTCTAGATAAACACTGAACAGGGGGCAAAAACTATACTTTCCCTTTATTAAAAAAAGTGTCCAAAATTAGTCATTTCTTTTTAACTATGGCATTATAAGGTAATAGCACACTTGACTGCATTTAATTTTTTTTCTAATTTTTCCTTAGCTTTGTAAGTTCACTTTTAAAAAAAAAATTGAAATCTATGCTGAGCTGTTCAATAAAGCTAATTTTTAATGATATTCAAGAGATTTTTCTTCGGTTCCCCAGTCGATGTCAGAGCTCCTCAATGAGGAAGGAAAAATCAATTCAATTATCAAAGCACGGTTAATTGCTTTCAAGATTAGGGTGATTTAAAGAGCAGCAAACTATTTTATCTGTACTCAGCAGTTTTGGCTAAGGATATTCTCCTAAGCACACTCAAAAGAGAAGTTTAAGATTCCATCAGTTCACTGATGACATCCTTCCCCAATCTCCCCTCACTTGTCATTAGCAGAGCTAATGGCAGGGGCTCTCGTACCAAAGAGCCACATGGCATGGGGGTGTTATTTTCAACTAGTATTATCTGTTTCATCTCTCAAAAGACAGATATTTTTAGGTCTCGGTGCTCCAACTATTTGAATATTTAGTCAAAGTAGTTTTTTGAGTATGCACAGACTGGAATGAATCTCATTTATGATAAGAACTTTCCCACTTCATGTATTCACTGATGACTATAAGTCTTTTACCAGTGTCGCTTGAGTTTAGTTCAATTTTTGCGACTTGTGTCATGTTGGAAGAACATTCTAGAAGTTATTAACATGAAGACAGATGAGATTATGGCTCCAGCTTTGGGAAAGCTTAGAGTCAAGAAGGAAGGATAGACAATGGCACGAATCATTTAATTTCTAGGAGCAAAAAACAGTTAGTCCCCAAACAGGGCATCACCAGGAAGCTTCCCTGGGGAGCGGGCACTGCTCTGAGGAGTACAAAATGGCAAGACAGTAGAGGTGGCCTTGTCACCAAAGACAAAGAGACAGAAATCAGCTCAGTGTGCACAGGAAACTCCCAGTTTGTATTATTAGAACTCAAACTACAAGACGGAGGGGTGGGAAGTGAGGAAGCTCTTGTGCTGAACACTGAGCATCATCCTATAGACTCTAGGGAACCTCAGGGAGGTTTTAATAGAGAATGGGAATGTATGCAGAACAGGTCTTAAAATTTAACTTCTTTGGACGATTAGAAACATAATATATGCATCACAGAAAATGTGGAAGCTACAGAAAATTATGGAAAAAAGTAATTAGATGTAATGTCACCACTCAGAGACAACCAGCACTAACACCAACATTGTTTTGTTTGCCTAACAATTTTTCATATATTTGTATATATATATGAATATGAATATGTACTTACATACAATATATAGATAACGAATACATATACTGTTCTTCCTAACAATCTTTCATTGTGTATGCATATACAGGGTGGCCATACAGTTCATGTGCAATTTAGAATAGTGTGCACGAACTGTGTGGTCACCCTGTATTTTTTTTCGAAAAATGTATTTTCTTAACAGATGGTCCATGGAAGGGAGAGAGCAGCTTAACTAATCAGATGCTTTGGCCAGTATAGTGAAGGGTAGAGGTGAGCCTCTGACACTGCCCACTGCAGAAGGAAAAAGAGGAAAGTAACTGTAAAGAGGGGCCAGGAAGGAGCAGCTGAGCTCTAGGTGGGAGGAAGGGTCAGGAAGAGGAAAACGAGTACTCCAAGGCATGGTGTTGAGATTTATTAGGCTGTTTGCTGTGTGATGTAAATCTCCTCCTCTCTCTCTTTACTTGAAATTTCTTAAGTAGATTCTACATTGTTCATTCATGTTCAAGTGCCAGTAAACTTTGCAGTCAAAGTTTTAAAAAAAAAATGTGGAATGATATTAGATATCTGGGAGATCACTCAATAGGAGAAAGAATAAATATTAATTTATCTCCTTTGTGAAAAGAACATACTGTAATGAAGGAAGACATATATCTCTTCTTCATGGACATAGATCTTATTTTTCTAAAATCCATATTTGGAACTATTTATTTCTCATTGTCAAGAATCTGAGATGAAGGTGGCGTCTGTGGCTGAAAGGAGTAGGGCGCCAGCCCCATATGCCAGAGGTGGCGGGTTCAAACCCAGCCTTGGCCAAAAACTGCAAAAAAAAAAAAAAAAAAAGAATCTGAGATGAGAAATTTAAACATATTTTATTTCCCTTTGCCCCAATACTTTATGTATGTCTACTTTCTGTTGACATAATCCCCAACTTTAGACCTAGATAATTTTTTAAATTGATCTTCCATATCTTCTTTGTCAAAATTACTTTATATTTCAATTACATTCTATAAATGCATTAAGATATACTTAATTCTGGGGGTTCTTTTTACTTTTATTATTTGGTTTCATATATAAAATAGGAAATGTATATGTGTGTTTATGTGTGTTCAATTTCCTGAGCTGGAATTCTAAACTTTGCTGCCGCTCTATTGAATAGATGATGGTAAATGTCTTTAAGGGAGTTTTTCTCAAAAACAGTAAATGAACCGTGATGATTAGTCTTTTCTTAGAACGTAGCTTGTGCCAGTCACTGTTCTTTCTCCATATTAACTCATTTAATCTTGACCATAACCCTATGAGTAAGTTCTTCTAGTTTGTACAGACAAGAAACCTATGATAAAGAAAAGGTAACTCACCCAGAATCCCACAGCTATCAAGTGGCAGAGCTGGGATATGAACCCAAGCATTGCAAAGCCGAAACCTATATGCTTAATGGTTTCATAGCATCGTGTAGTATAATTTAAGGACCCTGGCATGCCTGAGAAGACTTTTATTGTTACCTCCACTTTTAAACAGTAAAAGTAGGTACACTCAATTAAGATGAGAACTAAAAAGCTGTCACCGAATTTGTCAACTCTTAAGTCATTGAAAAGGCTAGAGCTATTTTTTGGAGGAGTAGCAAAGGCAGAACCAGGTTAGCGTTAGTTCATAATGAGAGTGAATGACTAACCAGAGTGTATTCTAGGTTCAAGAAAGAGCGTATTTTTTTTTTTTTGCAATAAGTACTTTATATTGTGTGCTCATTTCAGTGAGTAACATTTAGAAATAGCAATCCCACATAACAGTGACAATCTTATTTTACAGCCACATAACACACAATTTTAGTAGATTAATTTAATATTCTGAAGTTGAGAAAAATAAAAAATTTATTCTCAAGAAGCATTCTAATCTGGTTCAAAAACAGAAAGGTGAACGTTATTTGAAACACAAAGCCACAATATGTCACGAAGTCAAATTACATTTTATTTATGCTGAGCAGCTGAATGTAAATATAAACCAACTGAAACTCAGAAGTACACATTGTACACATGACAAACACGATTTTCACTAAATTTCCCTAAACCAGACACATGATTCTATCCATACGACCTATTAGAATATCTGCTACATGGTATGGGATTTGCATGTATTTAAAGAATAAATCAATGAAGAAAGGAACAGATGAGCAAGCCAATTTTAGGTTTTATTTTAATGAAATGTGATTGCACAGGTGACAGTATAAATTTGTGACTACTCTAAGTTAACGGGATATTTCAAAATGTAGACTAGTGTATAAAGTAGCTCCACATTTAATGTCAATGAAGAGGTTACCAAGCAAAGAAGGTTCTGATAAGCTTGCAAAGAAGAGTTAGATACCTATTCCAACACTCGAGGTCCTCCAAGATTTGACCCTAAACTACTTTTATTATGATATTTCTCTATAATTTCCTTAAAATATCCATTATTTCAAACAGCTCATCTCTCATCATTATATCCCACCACCTAGATGGAACTTCTCTCCACATTTGAAATTTAAAATCTTTCCAAGCTCCAAGCTTGGCTCTCACCTCCTTCATGAAGCCCTCTAACGTTGCCATGGCTAGAAGAAATCTCTCCTTTTTCTGGGCTTTCCAAACTCTTAACCTGTTCCACTTGTTACACTTAGAAATCTCCTTGTGATATACACAAAGCACATGCTAATATGTGAATACTGCCTCAATCATTGGCTAATTTTGTGACCTCAGAAAAGTAGCTGAGCCTCTCTGAGCCTCGTTACCTACATCTGCAAAATGGAAAGTCATAATATCTGCCTCAACTGTTGCTGTGAACACTACAGTATTAAGTACAACTAAAATGTTCTTCTTCATCCTTCTTATAATGGTGTTTAAGTAAGCTAGTCTTCTAGATGTGAATTTCTTAAAGGCACTCTTGGATGAATCTTTGTAAGACTCCAAACACATAATAATCAATAAAAATTAAAATGAATGTATAATCTGTGTTCTTTTTACAAAAAGAGAGACTATGGAAGTAATTAGAAATAGGGTTATTTCCTTAGTTATGTTAGCTGTTTTCTTTTATAATCTTGTTCTTAATTTTTTATCAAAGGCCCTCTAAATAAAATAAACCTAAAAATCACCAACTCTGGATTAGCATGATTCCAGTTATGAGGTTTTTTAGTATGAATATCCTCCAATGCCAATACAATTATAAAATAATCTGTACATTCATGTTAGTACATATTTTACATGTAAAGAACTTAGAACATTGCCTGGTACACACTAACTGCTTAATCAATGTCAGCTATCATTATAATTGTTAGTGCAGAAAACAATGATTAGGAATACTTTGTTGTTGTTTCAGCTATGTTCTATTGTTGTAAGCAATGGAAATGAACTCTGTCCAGCTTAAACAAGAGGAAAAAAGATATGTTGAAGTGGTCACTTATAGTTTACCAAGTTAGAGGAAGAACTGAAAACTTAGAACAGGTATCTATCTCAGTGGCCAGATAGCATAGAACATCTCTGGAGGTTATTGCCATTGGATGTCTGCCTCCGATTACTATTCAGGAACAATCTTTGGTCAAGATATTTTTCCCCAGGAAAGAGAATGTTTGGCTTCAAATGGATTTTGCACCCACCTGGAGGAAGAAGGGTCTCATGATTGGCAGCCCCTCTAAGTCAAATGCCAGGAAAAGTGATGAGCAGGCAAAAAGAACACAGTATGTCTCCTACAAAATTTAAAGGGCGGATGGGTGGTGGGAGGGTGACCGGAAAGATCATCTATATATCTGTCTAACAAGGGTACAAGTGAACTTTTCTAGAACTAGAATATAAATGTTTTGATACAATGACTAAGCAAATGACATGAAATTTATGTTAACCAGCTTGATGAAAGTATTTCAAATTGTATATGAAAACAGT
>CAUYQV010083740.1:0-16539 GCA_963574575.1 Galagoides demidoff
AGGCACAAGCCACATACACCTAAGGTGGTGGGTTCGAATCCCCAGCCCAGGCCCACCAAACAACAATGATGGCTGCAACCAAAAAAATGGCCAGGCGTTGTGGCGGGCGCCTGTGGTCCCAGCTACTTGGGAGGTGGAGGCAGGAGACTCGCTTAAGCCCAGGAGTTGGAGGTTGCTATGAGCTGGGATGCCATGGCACTCTACCCAGGGGGACAGCTTGAGGCTCCGTCTCAAAAAAAAAAAAAAGAAAGTCTGCAGACCTAGGGGCCGTCCTATACTGACCACAGACCCCTTCTCTCCCCAGATAGTCCTTTGGGACTCTGAGGACAAGGTTTCTCTCCCTGCCTCCCAGTGAAGGGGTGGCGTTGGAAGATGATGGTGACTTAGCTTGCTCTGCCCCACAGGCTTCAGGACCAGATTGGATGGGCTGTCCCACTGGAATGACAAGCAATTTCTTATGACCTTACCATCTATCCTGTGGAATTTTGGCTCGCTCCCAGGGAATGACTGATATTTTTCTCCCCCAACCCCTCCAAGACAATTCTGCCTTTCAACTGGGATGTTTAGATTATTTACATTTAATGCGACCATTACTATGGCTGGGATTAAATCTGCCATCTTGCTATTTGTTTTATTTCCCATCTGTTCTTTGTTTTCTTTCCCCACCATTTCTGCCTCATTTTGGAAGATTTTGTATTTTTTTATGATTCCATTTTACCTTCTTTGTTGGCTTAGTAAGTATTCTTCTTCTTCTTCTTTTTTTTTAAATTGCTTTAAAGTTTACATTGCCTGCCTTTTTATCAAAGTCTACCTCCAAATAACGTTATGCTGTTTCACGTGTGGTTTGAGAAGCTTAAAGCTTGTCTTTCCATTTCTCCTCCTGGCCTTTGCACCATCATCATGGGATTTACTTCTACGTGTGTGCCAAAGAAACGCACTAGAAAAACAATCATCTTTTCAACAAACAGCGCTGGATCCCTGAGATAACCATATTTTCCCTAAAGCCTCAATTCCTATCTCACATTATACAAAAAATTAACCTGATAGATTTTAGATCTAAATATAAGAACTAAAGCCTATACACATTCTAGAAGACATACAGGGGATAAAATCTTAGTAACCCTCGCTTAGGCAGAGGTGGGAAACATGAGGCACAAACTACAAAAGTTGATACATTAGACTTTATCAAAAATTGAAATCTTTTGTTCCCGTGAAAAGACATACCACAGGCTCAGAGGAAATTTTTGCAAAAACATATATCTGATGAAGGATCTGTGTTTAGAACGCACAAAGAACTTCTACAACTCGGTAAGAAGAGAAAACACCCCCTTTCCCACAAACAGATTTAAGGAAACAGATTTAAGCAGACACTTCACCAAAGAAGACACGTGAATGGCAAACGACTCATAGTAAGGTGCTCAACATCTCTCACTACTAGGGGAATGCAAACTAAAACCACGATGAGATAAGCACATTCAAACATACACACGTACTTTACATGTATATTAGTAGGAATATACACATGTATGACTGAAGTTCAGAAGACTGGTAACACCAAGTTTCAGGGCAGTGTGAAGCAGGGGGAACTCTCAGGCCTGGCTGGGGAGGATGCAAGTGATGCAGCCATTCCGTGTGCAGCCTGGCAGCTCCTCACACAGTTAATACACACTCACCATGTAACCCAGCAGCTCTCCTCCTCAGTTTCTGCCAGAGAGGAGTGAAGACACATACCCACATAAAACTATGACTGTTTATAGCAGCTTTATTCATTACGGTTACAAACTGGAAACATCTAAATTCTCTGTCAAGTAGTGAATGGACAAATACATTCATACGACGGGACACTACTCAGTAAAAAAACAGCTGACTATTGAGACACACAACAACATGGTGAATCTTAAAACTATACATGATAAACTCCATACTTTTTTTTATTATTTTCATCTTAGTTTATCTTTTAAAGAGACTTAAAACATAAAATCATTATCTTACTATTTTTCATCTTGCAAATATATATATATATTGCAGTTTTTGGCTGGGGCTGGGTTTGAACCCACCACCTCCGGCATATGGGGCCGGTGCCCTACTCCTTTGAGCCACAGGCGCTGCCCAATGTTGCAAATATTTTTTATTTCTGACATCTTGGATTCCTTTGTGTAGATCCAAATTTCCATCTTTCTGCCTGAAAAACTTCTTTTCTTTTTTTCTTTTTTGCATTTTTTGGCCAGGGCTGGGTCTGAACCTGCCACCTCTGGCATATGGGGCCGGTGCCCTACTCCTTGAGCCACAGGCACCGCCTGAAAAACTTCTTTTACAATTCCATATAGTTCTTCTCTGTTGGCAATAAATTATCTCAGCTTTTTTTGTATGTCTGAAAGTCTTCATGTCACCTTCATTTTTAAAAACTATTTTCACAGTGTACAGATCCAAAATTGTTACTTTCCTCACCTGTATGTACTTTAAAGAGGTAGCTGTTACGCCTTGTGACTTGTCTGGTTTCTGGCGAGAAGTCTGTGGTCATCCTTATGTGTGTACATCGCTGTGTACTCGTGGTTTTCTCTGGCTGCTTGTAAAATTTCCTTTATCCCTTGTGCTTCACAATTCAGTTATGTTGTGTCTTGATGTATTTTCTCTGCTTGAGCTTCGTTGACCTTCTTAGATCTGTAGTTTATTGATTTCATCAAATTAAAAAAATTTTGGTCATTAATCTTTACAGCAAAATTTTTCTGTCCTTCCCCGCTCCCTGCTCCTTCTGGGACTCTCCTTATACCTGTGTTACGCTACTTGATGTGCTGCAGCTAATGCTTTATTTTTTTAAATTATTTTTCTCTATAGTTCATTTAAAATTATTTCTATTTCTGTGTCTCCATGTTGACTGTTCTTTTTTCTTTGTGTCTGATCTGTTGTTAATCCTATCTGTAATATTTTTCATCTCAGTTTTTTTTAACTTGTAAGTTTTGGCTCAGCACCCAGAGCTCAGTAGTTATGGTGCCGGCCACATACACCGGGGCTGGTGGGTTTGAACCTGACCTAGACCTGCTAAACAGCAATGACAATGACATGGCAGGCACCTGTTGTCCCAGCTACTTGGGAGGCTGAGGCAAGAGAATCACTTCAGCCCTAGAGTTTGAGGTTGCTGTGAGCTGTGACGTTGTGGCACTCTACCAAGGGCGACATAGTGAGACTCTGTCTCAAAAGAAAACCAAAAAGTTTTATTAACACTTTAAAAACACGTCTTTTATTATATTTTTCTCTTCATCATGCTTATGATTTCCTCTCCTTTCTTAAATGTATAAATTATATTTACAATAGCTCTTTTAATGTCCTCGTTTACTAAATGTTTAATCTGTGTCCTTGTTTACTAAAGTTTTAATCTTAATTTTTAACAGACCCATTGCTGGGTCTGTTTCCACTGATTGTTTTTCTCCTGGTCACAGGGCTACTTCCTGCTTCTTGCATGTCTAATTATTTTCGATTGAGTGCCAGACATTGTTAATGCCTGTGATTATTCCTTTAAATATATTTGGACCCCCTTTCTGGTTAAGTTTCATGAAAACTATTTTTTTTCAAGGATTCCTTTTAAGTTTTGCCTGGCAGGTTTAGAACAGCCTTTAGTCTAGGGCTGATCTAGTCCCTCTTCTGAGTAATACCTTTCTGAGGACTCGGCTTGATATTTCCCATGTTAGGGGAATCTTTTTGCTGCCTGTAGGATACGAAAGATATACTCCAGCCTGTGTGATCCGGGATTGTTCCACTTGCTGCTTTCCTTATCTCCAGCCTCAGTAATGTATTTATATGGATGCAAAGGGCTTTAGGGGAACTCTCAGTAGATTTCTGGAGTTCTCTCTGTGTGTAGCTCTCTCTTCTTCGGTACTCTGACCTATACTTTAGCTGCCTTGACTCTCCCAGACCCTGAACACTTTCTTCTTAACTCAACAAGATCACTGGACACCATGTGGTTTCCAGCTGCCTAGATTGTGGCCGGGAAGCTCTCTCTTGATGTCGTCTCATTTGCTTCTCCTCACTCAGAGCTCACTCATCTGAGACACCTGTGGTCCAGTGTCTGAAAACTATTGTTTTATACAGCTGGTTTATTTTTAGTTGTTTAAGGTGGGATGGTAAATGGCCAAAAGTCCTCTATCATGCCCAAAGTCTTAGTGTTTATAGTTAGAGAAAGAAAGTGAGAGTGAGAGGGAGATCAGGTATATACATACTGAAATACAAGCAAAATTAAGGTACTATGACTGTTGATTGAAAGAGAAAATCATTTCTACCTGTTGGTTAGAGACTTCCATCACCCAGATGGCAGCATCTCTACCTCACCAACCTCTTAGTAGTGATCCCCAGCTGTCTATCTCCAGCCCAGACCATCTCTCCTGAATTATGGGCCCCTATGCATGATTCATATACACCTGGATAGCTTACCAGCACCTCAAACTCCACATATCCAAAAGGGAATGCATGTGTGTCTTTCCAGATCCGGTGTTCAGACTCTTCTCTGACACTAGGTAGTGGTCTTTCAAGACTGAGTACCTTATCTCTTTTACCAGGAAGCCTCTCGCCTTCAGCTCCAGCCCTTCCTACCCCAGCCCAGCCCATGCTGGTGTATCTCCCCACCACATCCTGTGCCTGTGCTTTTGGTTACCATCTCTTGGGATCCAGTGATATCCCTGAGGTCTGTGTCCCGTCTATGTGTGCCCTGGGTTGTTCCAGTGCTCAGCACACAGCAGGGCTCAGCGAGCCCTCCTTGAATCAATGGTTCTCCTACGATAGTAACTGGCAGATAGTGGTTGGATGACTTGTGATTCCATTGTATGGGAAAGAAAAAAAAATGAACTTGAGAACATTCCTGAAATTAATCCCCTAAATCAGGGATCAGTAACCTTTCTCATAAAGGGACAGATAGTAAATATTTTAGGTTTTGTAAGCCATACTCTTGTTGTAGCACAAAAGCAGATATAAACTATATGTAAACAAACGGGCCTGGCTCTGTTCCAGTAACTTTATTTACAAAAATAGGAGGAGGGTTGAGTTTCACTTTTCCGTCCCCTGAACAAAACCCAGCTGGGCTTAACCTAACACCCTGTGTACTTGCGGTGTACATCCACTCTGCCTGCACCCTGAAAGCCCCCCCTCTGTGCTTGCCCCTGTCCCATGATTGTTAAAATTTTAACTACCAGGCTGGCTGTGAGAATCTTTCCTACAGGGGAGAGGGGCGATTTGGGAGATGTTCACAACATGGGGCCCTTCTCTGTGACATCTCTGTGTGTGCATGTGTGTACACATATACCCAAGAATACAGCTTAAGTTCTCCGGACTTCAGCCTCTTCATCTGTTGAGGGTTGATTCCTGAACCCCAACACCCCACCATCACCACCACCCCCTGCCATGGCACTGTGTTCTGGTTTCCAGGGCACATCCTCCACCACTCTCTGGTGCTCTCAGGGCCCAGCCGTCTAGGGGAAATGCTGCAGAGTATTTAGGCAGCAGGACCTCTGCCTCGGGTTGTTCCTCTGAACTCACAGAGCTGTGGGATTAGGAAACCAGAAATTATCTGGGGAAGTGCTTTGAAAATAAATAAAATGGGGAAAATCTAGTCCAACTTAAATGTAAAACTTTTAAAGTAGAGAACAGGTTTCCAGCTCTTTGTGAAAAGACACTGAGGTGGAGGGAGGGGAGGGCTGGGTCCCTCCAGGCCTGTCTGCCCCATCGATGGGCCACTGAGCATCTGTCTGTTCGTCTCTAAGGAGGAATGATCCCGGTCCTGGCCCTCCAACCCTACCAGGGCTACCTCATGGCTATGAATGCATTTTGTAAACAGCTCGGGGCTGGACACATGTGAACAATTACAGAATGATTTCCCTGGACTCTGAACCCCGAAGCCAGGCCTCAGGACATGGAGTAACGCTGCTGCTGCTGCTGCTGCTGCTGCTGCTGCCTTTTTTTGTTGTTGTTGCAGGGAGGCTGGGAAGGGTGGAAGGAAGTGGTGAGATGAGGACAAAGTTGGACAATGGAGCTTTTTGCCATAAGATGAAGACACGTCCAGAGGGTCCTGATGGCCCTCCGTGTTCCCATCCCTCTCCGGCCTCCTCCACGTCTGCTTCCCAGTTTTCAGAAGCCAGACACACGGGCTCTTTGCAGGAGGCCACCTCCTGCCCCCTCAGAAGGCCAGGACCAGGCCCTTGAGTGAGGGACCCCAAGGGGTTTGGGGCTCGAGTGGTGACAGGTGGGGGAGGAGCTGCCACCCTGTGCCAAGTATGTGTCGGAATCACTGTTTTCGTTTTTTAAAGTCAAAACCCACCCACCACCCCAGTCCCTCTATTATCCTTAGGCCATTTGGTAGTAGTTGCTATGGAGACCACAAGCAAAATGGCATGCAGATCAACACAAGCAATACCAACTGGAAAGGGCAGGAGAGATGATGGGGGAGGGGTGGGCGGCTTCCACCTGCAGGCTCATTATCTACCAACGGAATGAAAGGCTCAGGGAGGGGCCCCCTGTTCCAGGAGGCTCCATTCTAGAATCCAGCGGGAGGAGGGGACGCAGTGTAAACACCCTGGTTCCAGGAGGCATCAGCCTGGGATGATGCAAAGAGAAGCCAGTTACCCTCCAGCCTCACGCTCTGCAGTCAAGTAGGGTATGGGCTGGGAGATGGACAGCACAGAGATGGAGGTCGGGAGCTGTCTGCTGGGAAGGCCCCGGCCCTGCCAGAGGACCCTTGGATCACTGCCACTTTGGCACGAGCCATGGAAGATCAGCCCTCCCAACCCAGGGCCCAGGGCTTAGGCCAGGCCTCTCCCTCCCTCTGCTTGGAAATGGTCTCTCCTGGGGGCTCCCGGGCATCTGCCTCTGTGGGTATGTCTGACTATGCAAAGAGCAGCTTAATTTTTAAGGGGAAAAATCACAGACCCCAAGAATATAAATACAGGAAGTTGAGGGTCTTGATTGAAATACAGCCTGACTGTGGAATAGAGATTTGGTGGGGGAGGGGGGACCTCCTCAGAGGTCTGATCCAGTCTGATCAAAGCCACACAAACGTGCTCTGATGGGCTCCAGGAGGCAGTGCCTAGGGACACCCAACTCTACAGATTTCCTCATAGAAAACTAGTGCTAGTTTTCTTGGAGAAGTTCTTGGGAACAGAGACTAGTGTTTAGAGTGGGCCCCCACCGCGTGGTCTGCAGGAGTGGCTGGAAACCTGGGCTGGGAAGGGTCTGCCTCACCCACTCTGCCCGTGGCCGGGCTTCCTGCTTCAGCACCTCCTGCCCACCCTGAATTCTGCACCCCCAGGCTTTTCATTCACACGTTTGTTGAGTGACCATGGGCACAGCTCACACCTGTCCAGGGGCCCTGCTTCCTTCTGGGGCTTGGTGCTCAGAGGAGTAAGAAACCAGGTGCCCCTCCCAGAAGACAGGTGACCAGCACTCCCTCTGCTGCCCTAGGACCACCAGAGTGGTGCACCTGTCCCGATCCTCAACCCACATAGGTCTCCTGGGTTGCTGAGCCCTGGGGAGTCCTCACTATGAGTGAGCGACACCCCCAAAGCTTTAGGATGGGTGCCAACACCCTCAACTTAGCGGGCTCCCACCCCTCAGTGCGGCCTCCCCCACGTCTCTGTGTGTCTGCAGGTGAGCGTCTCACGTCGCTTCCCCTTAGCATGAGAGTTTCCTGGATGGGCAGGCAGGCTGGCAAGTGTGATGGGCAGCCCTGGTGCCATCTCCTGTTGGTGTTGCCTTCGGAGGGGCAGAGAACGTTCCAGAAAGGTGGGAGCAGGCCAGGGGAGTGAGAAGAACCTGTAAGCTGCAGGGCCTGATCTTCTGCCTCTGAAGGGGTCTGGTGGTCCGGCCTCCTCTGGCCACTGAGGACAATGGCAAGTTGCTGTGGCCGGACCTCCCTCAGAGCTCGGGGGCTGTCTGCCTGACACTGGGGCCCCAGAGAGGGGTTCCTCACTTCTCAGAGTCTCCTGCACAGGTCCTGCTCCCTAGGGGCTCCTTGCTGCCACCGTGCACCACCGAAGGGTGTCACCTGGTCTTGGACCCCCAGACCTGCACCACTCCTCCTTATCCCCGCCCTGGGGGGAGTGGGGTCTCAGCTCCTTTTCCTCTGCAGTGTCAGAGAAAAGTCAGGCTGGTTCCTCACGGTGAGCTTCACAGAAGGCAGTGGGGTCATCATTAGGGCCAGGGGCAGACTGAATATGGCTGGTGGGGAGAATCAGAGGGGATTCTCCCTTCTCAGGGGCAGACTGAATACGGCTGGTGGGGAGAATAAGGGGATTCTCCCTTCTTAGCCAACAGAGCCCTGGCAGACGCCCTCTGCTCCACCCACTCAGAACCAGCCATGGGTGCTCCTTCTACCTCAATGTGCAGCTTCTTCTGGGGTCCTCTCAACCTGCCGGCTGCCTCTTCTGAAATTCCCCATCAAGTCTTCCTCCCCCGCACACCTCTGCTTCCTCTTTCCACTCCCGGCCTCCTCTTCCTACAGACTTGCTCCTTTCTGTCTTAGTATCCCCTAGAAGAAACCTTGGCTGCACCTGTGCCCCTCCCAGCCCCATCATCCTCCCTGTCCCTGAAGCTGATAAAGGGGAGAAGACAAGTGCGTCAGGCAGACAAACCCTGGAGCGAAACGAGGACTCTGGGATCTGAGACTTGGAGCTGCTGCCTCCAGGGATGGGAACTGGCGGGCAGGGCCCTGGGGCCATGGGACTAGGGCGAGGGTCAGGAGGGCCAGGGAAGCCTGGGTGCTAGGCCACACCAGCTGGAGAGAGTGTGACTCTCAAAGGAGGGGGCACAGGGTACAGGGGGTTCCCCATCCATGTCACAGCAGCCCTTCCTGCCTGTGGATGCTGGGGACCCTAGAGTCCAGGAGGGGTTTTCAGGCATGTATGGGACAGGCCTGGGCTCCAGACTCCCTTCCCATTCTCCTAAATATCCCTCATGGCAGTATCTATTTGTCATAATGACGGTCAGTGAAAGAGGTGGGGGTTGAGGGGGGAGTGGCCACAAACACACTTAGCTTGTCAGGGACAGGAATTCTGAGTGGCAGCCAGTGAGGCCAAGTGCCCAGTGGTTAAAGCCCTATATAGGATAGGGTCAGACCCCGGATCTGCAGCAAACTGGCTGTGACCCAGGATAAGCCGCTCAGGTTCCCCAAATGTTGGATTTTCTGGCTGATGTTCATGTGCAGGGCTGGGCATTACTCTCTGGCCAGCTTCTTGGGTGTCCTGGGCACCACCTCCAAGTGGGGCCAGGACTCCCCAACACTGTAGGGCGTTTAGCAGCTGTGCGCCGTGACTCACAGACTCCTGGCAGCGATGCCACCACTAAAGGCTTCAGGGTAGACATGGGAGCTGCAGTGCTGAGCCAGCGACACACCGGCAGCAGTGGAAGGCCCTGTTGATAAATACAGGCATGGTCTTGGGGGCCTGCTGTGTACTTTTCCAAAGGGAGGAAGAACCTCCTTGCTCAGTGGCTCCACTGTCCCCCGTGCCCAGCAGCACAAAGGTGCTTCTGCCGAGGGTGCTTCTTTCTTGGCAGGCAACCGAGGCTTGGACCATATGTGTCAAAGGCAGCAGCAGTGGTGGTGCTGAGCAAGCCGGAACTGTGCTATTTCCAAATTAAGTTGCCAGGTCTGCTGCTGACCTGCCCTCTTCCAGGACAAGGGGTGGCCGGTTCTTACACTTGTAAACAGCACACAGCACACAGAGCCTCAGAGGGCAGTGGCAGGTCTGGGAGCCACAGGCCACATGCTCTCCTGAGGACCAGCAGTGTTTCCTGTACTCTGTGGGAGCTTTCATGGAGCGGGGATGGAAATGAGGATTCCAAGGCCCCCCATGAGTCATCCACCAGCACAGTTTACCACTGAACTTTTGCCCAACAGAGAAGGGAGTGAAGACTGCGGTGGTCATTTGCTGGAAGGCACGAAGCTGGAAGTAGCAGAGAGACATTTGTGCTGCCCAGCTCTGCCCACGTCCGGAGACTTGCACCCTGCCATGCTTGCTTCCTCCTGTGCCCATCCCACCCGGTCAGGCCACGAGAAGTGCGACCTCCACACACACAACAGGTGTTCTGGGCGCTCGTTTTGTAGTTGAGGACACTGAGGTTCAGTGGGCTTCACCCTAACTCAGCACATAACAACTGAGCACCAACACGGCTGGTGCACCGTGAACATGGCCTTGCTGTGAGAACCAGGGGTGGTCCCTGAGCGAGGCCTCAACAGTGCCCCGCCCGGGCAAGAGCAAGTGACCCCTGAACAACTCGAGATTTAGGGATGTTGACCTGCCCCGTTCTTAAAAAATCCACATGTAACTTTTGCCTCTTCAAAGATTTAACGACTGACAGCCTACTGTCTGGTTTTTTTTTTTTTAATTTGTTTGTTTTGATACAGAGTCTCACTTTGTCGCCCTGGGTAGAATGCTGTGGTGTCATAGCTCACAGCAACCTCCAACACTTGGGCCCAAACAATCCTCTTGCCTCAGCCTCCGCAGTAGCTGGGACTACAGGTGCCCACCACAATGCCTGGCTAATTTTTCTATATTTAGTAGAGATGGGGTCTTGCTATTGCTCAGGCTGGTCTTGAACTCCTGAGCTCAATCTACCTGCTTTGGCCTCCCGGAGTGTTAGGATCACAGGTGTGAGCCACTGCACCTGGCCTGAAAGCCTCACTGATGATGTGACCGTTCCAGTGACGCGGCCTGTGGGTTGTTGGCTGTACACTGCATCCTCGCTATGGAGGAAGCTAGAGGGAAAAATGGGCTGAGAAAATCATCAGGAAGAGAGATGCTTACGGTTTATTAAGTGGAAGTGAACCATCGGGAAGGTCTTCATCCTCTCGTCTTCGTATGGAGTAGGCCAAGGAGAAAGAGGAAGGGGAGGGATTGATCTTGCTGTCCCAGTGGTGGCAGAGGAGGTGGAAAGGGAGGTGGAGAGGCCAGCACAGGCTGCGTCTCTTTCACTGGAAACCCCTGCATAAAGTGGACCCCCGGCTTGTGGGTCACAGCTGGATCTGCACTATCATCACTCCACTGTCGTCCAGGGTCACCTGAGTCACTACCAGGCGGGCTGGGCCTCCAGGGCAGAGTGGACCCAGCTTGCCCCTATGTGTTCCTTCCTTAATGGTGAACAGGCAGTGATTTGCCCGTTCAGGAAACACCTTTTTGCAAGGGTCTTCTCTTTGGATCCTTACGTCTCTGTGAGGGACCCAGGGTGGATGTTTGCATCCCTGTTTCACGGAGCAGGAGGTGAGGAGGGGAAGGCCCCCCAGCGGCCCACAGTGAGTGAGTGGGGCTGCAGGTGGGCCCCACACCCAGGGCCAGCTCTCCCTGCAATGGACTCCCTTGCTGTTACCATCGCCCCATGCCTCTCCCACGTGGGCGCCGCATTCGGAAATATGTTGCCAACAAAAGCGAATGCATTAAGTAAGTGTGAATGTGTTTCCCCATTCTTATTAATCAAAGACATATGCACCTGCCAATCACAGCTCCTGAGCAGCATCCAGCCCCTGGGCAGTTGCCAAGAAGGCAGAGCTCCGCCTTAGCTGGGGAGGTTCACGCAACATCAAAGACTCTCTCGAAGCTACTAAGTGCCAGGCACTATCACAGGTGCTGAAGACATGCCAGTGAATGTTAAAAAGATCTGAGTTTGTTTCAGCAGCAGGGAGACAGGAGAGGTGGACCCCATAATAATGTGTGTTTTGATGTATGGAGGGTTAGCAGGTGACAGATGCTAGGGACACTTGTGGAGCAAGGCAAGGGAGGTGGGAATGAGAGGGGCTGGTTGCCATTAAAGCAGGGGCTCAGGACAGGCCCGCAGAGACCTGCAAAGTTCTCAGCTGGCATTTCAGTGGGCGACCGCCACGCTGATAAACCTGCAGCCTGGAAGCTGGCACACTACCAAGCCCGACTGTGTCTTAGAAAGCAGCACGTGAGCGCTGAGCTGGGTGCTGGGCGGGATGGAGGTGAAGGTCATCTGCACCCCCCTGTGTTCAGGTCTCAGTCACAGATGCTGACCGACAGACTAAACCGGTCTGGGCACTGGCCCAGGATAGCCCAGTGCAACAAAATCAGAGGGAAAGACTAAATCCAGGACGGAAAAGAGATTCCTCATGCAAATTCTGAATGATTGCCAGAGGCTTCCTGGAACTGTTGTACTGAGACAGATTTGGAGAGCTTGGGGCTAAGCAAGCCTGGGTGCTGCTGTAGATGAATAATGTCTGATCTGGTCAAGGTAAGGGAGGTTCCGCAAGCCTGAACTTAAGCATAACATAAGCAGATGGACACACATACGCAAACATACAGATAAGTATGTAAGTAGATAAGCATATATACTTATGTGCATGTATGCTTATGTGTGTGTGTACACTTGTGTGTGCACGTGCACTTATATGTGTATATATGCTTATGTGTGTGTGTGCTTGTGGATGCACATACACTTACGTGTGTACATATGTGTATGTGTGTACACATGCCTATATATTCATACTACTTGTGCTTATGTACAAAGGGAAATAAAAGGCAGCAATGTTGCAATGGGCAGGAAGGAGGAATTGTGTTTTCTTATTGTAAGGTGCTCACACCCTAGGGGGTATTTGAAAGTATCTACACACCAAGAAAAGGGGCCTGGGGCAGGTCCGTCCCTCACAGCCTCAGAAGGAACCAGCCCCTCACACCTTAACTTCCGTGTTTGGCCTCCAGCTCTGGGGAAAACACGTGTCTGTTGTTCAAGCTGCTCTGTGTGTGGTGCTTTGGCACGTTAGCAAAGGAACATACATTTTAACATACATATTAAATGTTTTATTTTGAAGTAATTTCAGACTTACTGAAGAGTTGCAATGACAATCCAGAGAGTTGCCCTCGAGCGTTCACTAGTGTTTCCTGTGCTGACGTCTGTTATCCGAAGGACAGGGTGTGTCCAATTTCTTCAGATTCCCCAGTGATACTGGACTCCGGGTTTACTTTGAAGGTAGAGGATTTCCTAACCCTTCAGGGAAGACTCCTAGTTGGTCTTTGGCAATGCAGGGATGCAGGTGCTGTCACCTGGAAGGGAGAGGCTGGGAGGCAAAGGAGGAGTACCCACAGGGACAAGTGGGGTGGTCAGTTGGGCACAAGGGGCTGGAGTTTGGAGAGAGAGAATACAAGTGCAACTAGGCAGAAGTGACTGCCCTCCCCTGGACCCAGACTTAGAGAACACCTCGCTGAGACACTGTCCTGAGTAGGTAGAGATAGGAAAGCAATGGTTGCCAGCCAGCCCGAGACTTCTCACAGGTGTGGCCAAGCCTGCAGGGAGAATGACAATGGTCAGGCGGGGCAGAGGCAGGGAGAGGGTACCGCTTGGTAGAGCTGCATGTGCACAGATCTGGGCACCCCTGCTCCTGCTCCCTCCATTCTCTTTCCCTTCTCTGCCTGGCAGGTGCCAAGGCAGCACCTCCCACAGGCCCGCCTGGCCTCCCTGGCCCAGCAGACCCCAGCTCTGGGATCTGGGGTCCACCCAGGGCTGCTGGATTTATTCTAGTGCTTTTCCGCAGCTGCCCGTGCCCTCCTTCTGTTTAGCAAACTGTCCTCCTTCCCCTCGGGCCCAGGACCAGCCCAGTGCCTGCCTGACCCCTTCTAGACACTCTGTAAATACTTGTGGGAATGAGACTCGTGAACTTCCAGAAGCCACTAACCAGGAATGAGCAGAGCCAGGCAAAGAAGTGCAGCCACTCCACAGGTCTATCTGACAGGGTAAGGGCTTATATTTATCAGGAAATGTGACAGATGGGTCGGTGAGCCAGGGAGATCTGTCAGTCCCCTCAGCCACAATTAGCTGCTGCCCCTCTCCCGGGAGGCCGTTCTGGCTTCCAGTGAGATACGGGTCCTCCCTGTACAAACTTCTCCCATGGGGACAGCAGCTCGGTGACTCTGGAGCCAGCAGGGATAGATGACCCTCTGAATGGGATTGTCTGGAGCCCCTGCACTTGTCCCTTCTGAGACTCAGGGACTGTCCTTAGATGTCCTGGGAGTCTTCCGTGCCCAGGTGGGATGAAGGACCGCTTCTTGAGGCTGAAGCAGGAGCTGTGCCTTGTGGAGCCTGCCTTGCACAGTGTGACTCGCCTCTTCCCTGGTGGCCGTAGCAGCCACCTGAGCTCCACACGTTCCTGGGGGCCAGGTCTATAAGCTGGAGGGTGGCCGCTCTGAACCGGCCATGCTGGGGCTCTGTCCCACATGTGGCCGTGCGCACTCACCCGCGCACACACACAGGTTCTGTGAGCGCAGCGCAGAAGTGGCCTCTTCAATTACACAGCAGCATAGCAGGCTCTGCAGCCCAGCAGTCCCCTGGGAGTGTGAGGTGTGGAGAATGGGGCACCCGGCAGTGCTAATGGCAGCAGCCTTACTGCTGGCCACACTCAGAACTCGATCACTTTTTAATTATCTGGAATTAAAGTGTCCTCGCCCCCTCTATGTTATGATGGAGGAAATTGGAGCACCCATTAATTACCTGATCCATATGTAAAGCGTCACACGTAATTTTTCCAGAGCCAAAGGGTTCTTGCTCTAAGACCTGCATTCTCTCTCAATAATGAGGTGGCGTGAAGGGGGAAGAGGATCCAGCCTCGGGAAGGGGACCTCGGACCCTGGATCCTGCTGAGGTCAGGGTGAGAGCGAATCGAGGGTCTCACCCACAGTGCCCGAGCACCTGCTCCCCAGGTCTGGTCCCTTGCAGCAGAGAAGGGGTGGAGAGTCCAAAGATAAACTCCTGTCAGAGTCAGCTGAACACAGTCATGAATGCATACTAAGAGCAGAACATGGAACAAGTTCAAGCTATAGTGCGAAAGATCTAGGTTAGATGAGAAGAAGGACTTTCCAGGAGGAGGGGAGAATCGCAGACATGCTCAACTTTCCCCCAAAGCAGGAAATTTCATGGCCAGTCCGGGAGAAATTCCCACTTGGAGGAAGAGTCTGTCCAGGGACAAGACAATCACCAGGACAGCAGCTAAAAGACCCAACAATGGGCTGGGTGCAGTGGCTCCCGCCTACAATTCCAGTGCTTGGGAGGCCGAGGCAGGTGGATTGCCTGAGCTCACCAGCTTGAGACCAGCCTGAGCCAGAGCGAGACCCCGTCTCCAAAAACTAGCCGGGCATTGTGGCAGGTGCTTGTAATCCCAGATACTTGGGAGGCTCAGGCAAGAGAATCGCTCGAGCCCAAGAGTTTGAGGTTGCTGTGAGCTGTGACACCAAAGCACTCTACGGAGGGCAACAAAGTGAGACTCTGTCTCAAAAAAAAAAGAGGCCCGACAACACCAAGGTCACAGCTTTCTAATAGCTTTGGAAACATGCCCTTTGGTCGCTGGTGGAGGGAACAGAGGAGAGAAACAGGGGAGACAGGCAGATGCTTACCTTCGGGCCCATCAGTTTTGCCCACTGAGAATATCTGGGCCGTTGACCAGGTCCCCTGTGACCCAGCCTTATTCCAGTGTGGCCTTATGCAGAGCTTGATGGCTTTGAAGCAGGCTTTAGGAAGGTGGTTAGTGATGGAGCCAGGGCACACAGGCCCCATGGCTCCCTTCCAGGCCGACAGAGGGGCTCTGCTGCCGCTTCTGGAGCAAAGCCGGGGTGGGGGGGGGGGGACAGAGGCAGCAACAGGCTGGGGTGGGAAGACTCTTCTGGAGCCTCCACTTCCTGCATTCTCACAACCACCCCTTGGTGGGGCTCATCTTCCCCCCATTTCACGGGAGAGGAGACTGCAGCTCGGGCCCTCAAGTGTTAGAGCTGGTCCAGGTGCCTCACTCTGGCCAGTTCCTCATGTGTGGGACAGGCACCCCGTGAGATGCTTCTGTCATCCCCCAACAGTTCCCCATACCTTGTACCTTGGTCTCCTGGAGTTTTGTCCCATGTATTCCCCTCCCGACCCTGGGCCCTAGGTCCCCAGGCCCTGTCGAGTGGTGAAGAAAGAGAAAGCGCTCCCTTCCCTGCCCCTAGAGGGAGGACACCTGTCCAGGGTCCCTGGGACCCAGGTGGGAAGCTCACACCCTCTCCTTCCTGCCTGCCTGGCCTCATTCCCCCCTGGTTGACCCTGACTCTATTCCTTCCTCCCTCCTGGGGCCTGAGCTCTTCCTCTGAAATGACAACTTTTCTGGGCAGAAGCCTCAGAATGCCACCTGGACATCTGCCGTCTGGCCCACCTAGGCATTCACCAGGATGTCCTGGGTGCTGGACAGAACTGGCTCCTGCTGCCCAGCTGCCCTACCCCCACCCACCTTGCTCTGAAGCTCTGCCGAGCCCCCAGCTCCTGGGAACCAGGCTTCTGGCACGTTCCAAGGACTGCAGTTGTTCACCCTGGATGGGCCATGAAGACCACCAGCTTTATCTTGTCTGACTTAGCCAACTTGGGAGAGGGGGCACTTTGAGAAAAGGACTTCAAAATTCCCAATGGAAAGAAAGAGACAGGACCTCTGAAAGTGAGGAGGCTGTGGGCACCTGGCTCGATCCTGGCAGGTGGGACCCATCCTGGCCTGACCCTGTTCTCGGCTGGGGCAGGCACAGCAGGGGGGTCCCTCCTTGTGGGCAC
>CAUYQV010083747.1:0-26632 GCA_963574575.1 Galagoides demidoff
TGTTTGGGCTGGTGGCCCATGCCCAGCACAAAGCTCTGTGGATTTCCTGTGGAGAGTGTGCCCCCTCTGTGGGGTTCTGAATGCCCCCATGTTCTTGCTCCTATTGGAACCCAAGCCACTGTCTGCCCCCCCCCCCCCGCCCCACATTCTTGTGTCTCCTTCCCCAGCATGTGCCTCTCTTTCTCTTCCTCCTGACCTTACCTCCCTGCACTGGCTCCCTCTGCATCTGGGGCTGGAGTGGACAAAGGACAGACCAGCATCCACCAGCTTGTTGCCTTACCCCTCATGCACCAGCTTGTTCTTCAGCTCGCACCTGCAGAACGGGAGCAGCAGACAAACTGATGAGCTTGGTGTGGAGAAGAATCTCACTCTGTTCTCTGGCCCTTCCCTCTTCCCTTCCACCATTCCTTCTCATACCATTCTGTTGCCCCAGTGGGGCAGTCACTGTAGCCCTGTGTTTAAAGCAGAAAATCAGAACAAAACAAATAAAAACAATGCTCTAAGATTATTTTTAAACAGTCCTCCAAATATTGGAAGAACCAGAGCGTGAACTTCACCCTCTTTAACCCCACAAAAGTAGAGTGAGGTCAGTGAGGAGGGCTGACTAGGAACGGAGCCCTGAGCCTCAGGTCCCTTGAGGCTGTTTCCAAACACCAGCAATGCTCTAGAGAAGTGGGGTGTGGAAGTGCTTAAGATCCTAGATCCTATTTTTCTTACTTTTATATCTATTACATTCCATACATTTCCCCATAATCATTTGAACCCCATCTAACAAAAGTGTGCCTATTATCTGGACAAGGTCAGCCTTAGAGATCATTCTCTCTGGGTGTGAAAATGAAAACTTCCTTCTGTGCTCCATCGAGGAGCTCCTAAGGGAAGCAGTGCTTCAGGGGAGACAGAGAAAGGGAGACTCAGGAGCTGTGGTTACCCTAGTGGGAATGCCACGGTCATCCTCAGAGGCGTCGGGTATGGCAATTGCTTATTTGGCTCTCCCAGGCATGAAAACACAATGCAGACACCAAGAGACGCCCGGCCACTGCCTGGAGGCCCCACGTGAACAACCGGGGCTCAATTCTCCAACCATCCTCTGGTTTCACATCCCCAGCTCTGCACTCCCTCAGAAAGGAGTGTACACATGTGAAGTCCATCTTCAGTTTCCTAAACCTCCTCTAGGAAGACGTTGGTATTATACGTTTGTTTTGCTTTTCTGAATCCTAAGAACAATAAGTGGAAGAAGTAAGCAAGATATCTAAAGAATGCTCGTTGAAGTTGGCTTAATTACCTCCATTAAACTTAATTGTCATAATTGTGGCTTCACTGTCATAATTGTTGTTCTTTATAGGGCTCACCAAGGCATTGTGAACCCTGTGCTGTTGTTTACATGCGTTTGACTCTATTGGTGTTTCATGTTGCTTGCTTCCTGCTCCTTAGGGAGTTCATGGTTCACTCAGGACCTTGCCCTGTCTCCACCTCTCTGAGGATGGGACAAAGAAATGTGATTATTGTTAACCTGTGATGGCATGAAGACATCATGACACAGTAAATCATGTAAATACACAAATACGCCCTGGAAACTGTTCTGTCACTGCCAAGAGTAGAGTAGCCAACACTGACTGAGATTGTGCATCAGATGCTTAATATATAGTCTCTGATTTAATCTTCTCAACGACTCCCAGTGGTAGAAATTATCATCTTGTTTTTGTAGAGGAGGAAACTGAGTCACAGTAAACAAAAGGACGAAGGTTAGGAAGCAGCAGAGCTGGAATTAAACTTAGGTGTATTTTAAGCCCAGACATACTGTTAATTTATTTACTGTAGTAATTAGGGTGTTAGGAGAGGAAATAATCTCTGTCTCAAATGCTCCTGAGTATCTCCCTCTTGGTTCCCAATTGTCACTATTAGAGATCACTTTAAAAAAAAATAGTCATTATTATAGTCAGACTCCCCGCCCAATATTTTTCCCTGTGTTAGTATTATTTTTTCTGCTATTGTGCTTTTCTTTACTGGACTTTTATTTAGAGTACAAAAATGTTGATGCAAACAGACCTTTAAAAAATCATCTGTAGAAAAAAAAATCATCTATAGTTGAGTATCCTCAATAAGCTAAACTAATTTCATTTAACATGCTCTTTTAAGAAGGCTCCTATTGAAATGCCTGTGGATACCTGGTGGTGGTTAACACCTGAATGTGTAACCTAAATTATCTACCCAACTATGTGCACATTTCACTTCCACTTGGCAGATGTCTAGGCCCCAAGATAATGGCATCATGAAGATGTGAATTTTGGTGTGGTGAGGCAGTCAGGTGGTCCAGGTATATTCAGACAGAGTTTCTTTGTAGGTGACATTGGGTAGAATGAAAGTAGTTGGCACAAATATAGAAGAAGGAGTGTTTGATCATGTCCCAAAGGGTATTCATTATCTTTTTTTCCTACTTATCTTACTTCATTAATTTACACACCACTCCTCTTTTGCCTAAACTGGGTAATTGGGAGTCAGCCTTAATTCCTATCTCCCACAGGGTATCCAGTCCCCACTCCAGCCTATAACTTGGTTTTCTTTGCTCAATTGATGTGCCTCACTCAAATCATCTCCTCCTTCTCTCCACATTACCTGCTTTATTCTAATCTATTGTCCACAGACAATCAGAATCAGCTATATAGAACAAAAATCTACTAAACCACTTCTTTTTCTTTTGAGACAGAGTCTCACTCAGTCACCCTGGGGTTGAGTGCCAGGGTGTTGTTATTGCTCTCAGCAACTTCAAACTCTTGGGCTCAAGTGATCCTCTTTCCTCAGCCTCCCAAGTAGCTAGGACTACAAGTGCCTGTCACAACGCCCAGCTATTTTTAAAGATAGGGCCTTGCTCTTGCTCTGGCTGGTCTCAAACTCATGAGCTCAAGTGATCCATCTACCTTGGTCTCCCAGAGTGCTGGGATTACAGCATGAGCCCCTGTGCCCTGCCACTAAGCCACTTCTTGCTTAAAATTTCTGAGATTCCAGAGCTCTAATGGATGAAGCCCAAACTCCTTATCATGGCAAGGAAGACCCTCCATGAGCTGGCTTCTATACCTAGTCTGCACCTTCTCTTATTTTCCTCTTCTGTACCTGGTGCTCTAGCCTGACAACTGGCATTCTCATCCATGCTTCTTTACTGTTCCTTACGCTGTTCCCTCTAAGTAGATTTTCTTTCCCATTTCTCATGCTGTGTACTTTCATACACCTACTTATATTTTAAGGACAATAAACCATCACCTCTTATATAAAATCTTTCTTCTTAACTACTCACATCAAATAGCTTTCTTCAGTTAGGTATGAGAATTCTCCCTACATTCCACATGTTATAATTTAAAATTATTTTTGTTTTTAAAATACACCTGTTTTTTTTTATTCAGTCATTTGTACATAGATCATAAATACCATTATGGGATTCAATATGTAGATTATTTGTACAAATTGGAGTGCTTACATCCTACTAAACAAAATAGCCTTCACCACTTTTACCCTATTACAGAATTAAGACATTTGTGCTCTACACCTAACAGATCCAACTTGTACTTGCAATACACCTGTTTTGATATCTGATACCATTTCATTTGCTTGCCATTTGTATTCTTCTGGTTTAAATTGCCCTTTTTTGTTTTTGTTCCTAATTCTCTTGTGACATCTAATAATAATGACTTATTATATGTAAATATAAATACTATATTTATTTTTCTATATTGTTGTAATAATGATGTAATAATACTTGTGGTAATAATGATAGCCAATATTCTGTAAACCTTCTCTATTCTGGTGTTTTCATGTATTAGCCCTTTTAATCCTTGTAATCATCTGAGATGTATTTAATTATTATACTCATTAAAATGATAATGTTTATAGCTAAATGACCCATCTAAAGTCATATAGCTAGTAACAGTCAGACTGATTTGCTAGGAGTCCTGTATTTCAGATTTTAACCACTAGCCTGTCATATTGTTTGAATTTCTTCCCTGGTTTACTGTTCATTTTTTAATTTAGTTGATGTTCTTTTTGTATGGAGAATTCTAAAATTTTATATAGTTTTACATGTTGACCTTTCCTTTATTATACCTTCTTTTGTGTATATGCTTAGGAGCACTGTCCCTTACCAGCAACTGGATAAGTATTTAGTTATATTGCTTTCTAGTTATTTTATTGGTAATTTTTAGTATGTCACTCAGTAATCTATTTGAAATTTATTTTGGTATATGATGTGAGTTAGGAATGGAACCCTTTACTAAATAATCTATGTTCCCTTCTAATTTTAAAATCAAACTATTGTATATATAACTATCATTTATACGTGTATTACTTTATTCTGTTCAGCTGATCTGTTGCTGGTTCTTACTCCAGTTGTCTTGATTTTCACACTTTTGTAACATGTTGATGTCTGAGTGGCATGACTTCTCTTTCCTCTCTGCTCAAAGTGTTCTTGGCTACTCTTCCACATAGTCTTTAATCAAGTCTCATTTCTGAGTGGATTTCTTCCAAGGCTTTGGTGCATGCCCTTGGACTTTCCCACCCCATGAACAAATTGCCTGGTATTTGGTTGGCCAACCAGACTCCTTTGAGGTACTTTTTGAGGAAGTTTTGTGACTTCTCACTTCTTGCAGATAGAATTAAGGTGCTGTTCCTTGTGAGGCTCTTATCTGACTCTCCTTGGTGGTGGCACTACTCCTTCTTTGGGCTTTGACAGACAAGACTAGAGACTCCATACCCTTTAGCAATGTGTGTAGGCAGGTTGTCTATTATTTTCTGGGCAGCTGCTGTCAGCACTCAGCATTACCTTCTTCACCAAACATGGTTCTAGTTAATCCAACTGAGAGTTCACCTGGACTAGCATTTGAAGAAGAGTTAGCCATCTCACATCAGCACAGATGGTATTTGACCATCTCAGAACTCCCCAGAGATGCCTACCTAAAGCAATATTAAATTGGAGTTGAGAGGGCCTTGCAGATGATTTGTTTCAACCACATCACTTTCCAGGTGAGGAAGGTGAGGCTTGCCCCAGAAACCTCATCCCCAGAGCACGGATCCTCCCAACAGCCCCAAGTAGGAAGGAAGCCAACATTGGTGCCCACTCATCCTGATTTGTAGGCCAGTTCTAGCCTCAGAACCTGTGTCTGTCTTGACTCAAGATTGTCACTGTCAATAGCTAGGATTAAACATGTCTCATCCACGTGGGGAAGAGACCTCTCTCACAGCTCCTCAGGTGTTCCTTCGCTTGAGCCACAACTTCAGTCTGAGCCTAATTGAATCTTGGCCACCTTGCTTACTACCATGCACCAAGTTCAGTTAGAGGGGAAACCACCCTATCGGGCCTGGACGAAAGGGAGTGTGGCTGCAGGATAAAACAAGCATAGGCTTCCAAGCAGGATAACAAGTTATTGATTCTGGGAGAACAATGCTGTGTTCCCAATGACACGAAAGGGCATAGGACTTGTATGCATGCATCTATAAAAACTTGCTTGCACTCCCATTCCTTACAGCATTCCTTTTATTTCTTCTACCTCATAGAGTGGTAGAGGAGATGACTGGTTTTCATCTAACTGTCCAATTAGAGAAGATAAGTATGGAATAATGTTTGGGAATGTAGCATATGCAATTAGTTTTCTATATATGTTTATGGAACATCCATGAGCTTGGCCCTGTCCTAGGTACTTGGGAGACAAAGTAAAGAGAATAAAAGTTTCTGCTCTCATGGAATGTGGATTCCAGTGAGGGGAACCCTGCAATAAGCAGCAGCTGGATGGGATTAGTACATTTCCTAGCACACTGGAGGTGGGTGGTGGTATGGGAAGAAAAGTTAGAGTAGAGGAAAGGGACTGGGAAAACCCCACATTTGAGCAAAAAATGTGAAGGAGAGAAGTGATAGCTGTGCATAAATGTGGAGAAGTGCAGCAGGCAGAGGGGTTCATCATCTGGTTACATATGCACATCTGTACCCTGGTCCTTATGAGTGCTGCACACAGAGCATGTGCCTCTGGACACCTACTGAAGAGTAATGAGTGTGTGCACACATGCACACTGCTAGAGATTAACAATTGCTTCGTATGTAAACACAGCATGTGCGACAGGCATGGGGGAAATGAGGCAGACGTGTACCTCTGTGTGTGTGAGAATAGGAGATGGGAAAACAAAACACTTCAGCCTCCTTTCTTAGCCAAATGGAGGATTTCCTTTTTGATTCCCCATTATTACCTGATGGCATTTGTTCTTTCAGCATTTATACCCAAAGAAAGAAAGTTGGGGAAGAAGCCAAAAAAGGAAGTAACAGGATAAGGCAGATAAAGATGACAAAAAGCACACAGCAA
Organism: Galagoides demidoff; assembly: GCA_963574575.1. Taxonomy (NCBI): domain Eukaryota; kingdom Metazoa; phylum Chordata; class Mammalia; order Primates; family Galagidae; genus Galagoides; species Galagoides demidoff. The sequence goes on from CAUYQV010083747.1 coordinate 6,336, forward strand.
AGGAGAGTGCTCCTTCTTCCCTCCTTTTGGGATGTATCCCAGAGACTCAGCCGAGCTGAGGGGACCTGGGGCACACCTGGGTTTTGCTCATGGTTGGCTAGTACCTGAGGCCATCTCACTGCTTGGAGGCCAGGCTGTCCTGGGGAAGCTGCTCCAGGAGGTGGCTATTCTGCTGCACCTGCAGGTTCTGCTGAAGTTAGTTACCCCAGGGGACCAAGGAGGGAAGAGTTTTGCAGTGGGCATTACCATCTGCCTTGCTGTAGGGACTGCCTTGCTCTATGCCCTATTGGCTATCACATAGCCTGTGAGGGGGTAAAGTCATGATTTTCTGAATTTGACATCAAGACATCTCTTTGCCCTTAATGTGAGACCTGGTGGTAAGAAATTGGCAAGCCCTGTGCAGTGGGGTGCTCCCTAGCTGTCACTGGGTGCTATTAGTGATGCTTGTTCTCATGGGCTTCTCTGAGATTTATGAGGAAAAATGAACAATGAACCATGAACAGGAGGAGTAAGATGCATGTTCTCCGGGGCTTTACTGTCTATTGTGAGTGATGTGGACCAGACTTCTATACTGAAGTGGAAACACTGGGCTCAAACAGGAGGGCTACAGATGAGGCCCCCAAGGACCCAGCACAAGTAAAAAAATACCTGGAAGTATTGTGTTTTATATTCAAATTTCTTGCAAATTAGTCATAATCTATAAGTCATCCATACTTTAATATTAAAAATACTGGATATGCTCTTAAACTAGTAAAACCATTTCTTAACTCTCCTTCCCCCTAAATCTTCTAGTGAAACTGCTGCCTGGAAAAGATATTCTAGGTTTATTGCACAGATTTAAATATTCTGGTATATCTGTGCATATCTCCAGGGGTGAAGCCCCTTCTAAATGGAGAAGGATGGATCTCTGAATCCTTTAAAAGACCAAATTCCAGCCACCAAAGGGAAAGGAGGTTTGGGTGAGAGTCCCTATTCAATTCCATCTGCTGGTTGGGGTGCCCTACTTCTATGTGGGTTAACTTAAGCTCCCAGGGTATGTGCATCTTATAGGAAAAGATGGAAGAAGTAAAAATTGAAAGCAGTGAAGATAAATGAAATCCAACCCTTTGTCTTCTCAATATTCCAGCCTTCACTTAGAAACTTTAGCTATTAATTGGACATTTTATAATAGTCTATTTAAATGCCCCAATGTTTGAAGACATAGGCTGCTGGTAAGATATTACTGGGGAAGGAATGTTCGTCTGTTGTCTTCAAGGTAGATGCTTATTAGTTTTGCCATCCCCAGATTTGGTTTAACACTAACAAATCAGACTTTTCCCCCTTCGCCGATTATCAGGCATATGAATGTTGCCACATGAGTGTAGATCTACCCCATGTTGGAATTGTTTTCTGCTGGGAGTCAAGGTTCTGTTCTGTCCTCATTTCTCTGCAAGGAACAGAGAAATCCAAAGTATTATCAGTTGCAGAGAAGATGCCCTATTTTGGCTATTTCCACAATATTCAGATTCATATCTATGTCCAGCATCTTTGTATGTTTTCCCCATAGGCTGGGTGGGACCGGCCTATTTTCAAAGATAAGATTTGGGAGCAGAGGGAAGAGGCTTGTTTTGGACATGGTCATCAGTACAGTGTAATCTCCCTGCAAATGGAGACGGTCCCCTCAATGGGGACGATCTTTAACTTTAGTCACCTTAGGAGCCTCCTCTGCCTCATTTTCCACCCTTATCCCCTGATCTTGGACCTGCCTTTCCGCTGAATGAAAGACACTTTTTCCCTCCCTTTTGATGTTTTATCTAAATCCTTGGCAAAAGTCTAGCTTATAATTTTTTAATTAAGAAGCTTGTGTTTGAAAAGGTGGCGACAACTGAGCTCCAGGCTCATCTGATTTATCACATGCTCCAGGACAGGCTCAGGTCTGGCTTTCGATCAGGTCATAACATGTCATCAGGATCTGTGATAATCTCATTATTCTTAAGAACAGAAGCTCATTGAAATGAAGGGAGACACTCCAGTCATACCCAAAGACAGCATCAGTGTCTTTTTTGCCATTGGCTTGATGTTTCCCACCACCAGACCAGGAGGCAAGGCAAGACATATTGCTTTCCTTGCAAAAGACCATCTTTCTCTTTGGCAATCATTAATATTTCAACCCTCTTGGACAAATAATTGAGAGTATTGGCAGATTCCACCTAGCAGAGGATTTGCCAATGCTTTGGCAAACTTTAGTTTGGTGTAGCTTGTGAGCAGATCTGGGAGACCCCAGAAGATAACTCTTAACAATATGAGTGCCTTACAAAGGAGAAGGAAGCTCAGTGACTTATCCAACTCTTTCATCTTAGCTACTGCTGTGCAGTTGCAGCATGGTCTGAGGGGCAGAGATCTGGGCCAGCTAGGTTTGACTGGGTCAAACATTGTGGAGCCTGAGCCTGACACTCTCAGTGGGAGAGTCAGACACAACACAGTAGAGAGAGGTCAAAGTTGGCACGAAGAGAACAGACAGGGCTGCGGGGGATGAACTAATTTTGGAGAGGTGTATGGCGTGCACTAGTTTATATGGCTATGACTTCCAAAAGGTTGAAGGTCACCTCTTTAAGTACTGAAACTTTAGAGTATCACCTGTTTTTGATGATCATGTACACACTTCTTTGCCCAAAGTTTAATATTACTAAGGTTTGGAAGGAAATGCTAGCCTCATCAAAGGTCACAATTAACCCTGACAGTCTCACTCTGTGCATGTGGCCCCAAGGTAATTATTAACAGCACACCTTTCACTCTTAAAAGTCTACTTGTTTGGACAGGAAATGGTATGATCCCTCTAGATAAGGAAAGCAGACATCGCTATTTCCCTTGAACACATCACAGATGCCTTGATGCTCCTGTTTGCACTTCAGGGCTATTTTAAAAATACCTTTTTATAGCCTTAATATACCCATTTTTCCTCCACCTTTTTCTTTCTTTCTTTTTTTATTATTAAATGATATCCTCCACCTTTTTGAACATATAGAATAGTGTTATAACTGGTTTTTGTCGTTATTGTTGTTTTGAGACAGAGTCTCACTAAGTTGCCCTTGGTAGAGTGCTGTGCTGTCATAGCTCACAGCAACCTCAAACTCTTGGGCTTAAGTGATTCTCTTGGCTAAGCCTCCCAAGTAGCTGGTGCCTGCCACAGTGCCCAGCTATTTTTTGTTGTAGTTATCATTGCTGTTTAAATGGCCTGGGCTGGGTTCGAACCTGCCAGCCTTGGTGTATGTGGCTTGTACTGTAACCACTGTGCTATGGGCACTGAGCCAGTTATAACTGTTTTTATGTCCTTGTTGACTCACCTGTGTCACTTCTGGAACTGTTTATATTGATCAATCCCCCCATCATTATTAAATATATTTTCCTGTTTCTTTGCATCTCTGGTAATCTTTGAGTGGATAGCCAGACATTGTCCTTTGTGTCTTATTGGGTATCTAGTATTTTTGTATTCCTTTAAATATTTATGGGCCTCCTCCTGGGGCACAGTTAAGTCACTTGGAAACAGCTGATGCTGTTGAAGTTTGCTTTCAAGCTTGGTTTGGTGGTGCCAGAGCAGCCCTTGGTCCAGGGATTACTTTTTCCCTTCTAAGTATATCCAATGCCCCATGTATTACAAGGCTTTCCCCTCTGGCTGCAGGAACATCATGTGGCTCAGGGATTGTTCTGCCTGCTCATTTCAATGCTTCTTCTCCCTCCCTTGGGTAGTTTCTTCACACTGGTGAACTGAGCAGCACTCAACTGAAGAGCAGGGAGACACTCTGGTCTCTGGGGCTCTTCTGTGCAGGTCTCTCTGCAGCTCTTTGCCCTTTAAGGCTCTCTGCCCTGTGAGGCTCCTCTTCTCCGGTATTGCACTCTGCAAATGTAGCCAATTTGACCTCGATGAATTCTCCACTATATCCACTCCACTCAGGGCAACTGCTAGGCTTGCTTCCCTCTTTTGCACTGTTGCTTACCTGGGAACTCTGGAGAGGCTGCAGGGCTCACCTTGTTTGTTTCCTTCTCTCAGGAATCTCTTTTCCATGCTGCTTGCTGACCAGTGTCCGAAAATCATTTTTAAAATTTTCTCCATTTGTTGTTGTTTCAGGCAAGAGGGTGAATCCTTGTTACTCCATCCTGGCTAGAAGGGCAAGTCCTGAACTCGGGGCTGTTCTCACCTCTGTATTTTTGGTGCTGATGCTTTCCCCTCTCTGATTTCGGGGTGAATGTGTCTTTCCTCTGTACTCTGTGGCTGATGGTTGACACCCTTGCTGCACAGCCCTGTACCCTCTCAGCTCCCTTGGTCCATTCTTCACTTCACTTTCTTAGTTCTTGCCTAGTTTTTCTCTCACTCATCCAAGCTTTTGTACTAGTTGCTGGTTCTCCACAAACATCACCATTGGTGGGTTCAGATCAGGAACTGATTCCTCTAGAAGTATCTGTCTAACAAGGGTACAATTGAACTTTTCTAGAACTAGAATATAAATGTTTTGATACAATCATTGTATCAAAACATTTATATTCTAGTTCTAGAAAAGCTTGATGAAAGTATTTCAAATTGTGTATGAAAACAGCACAATGTACCCCATGTTTGCATTAATGTATACAGCTATCAATTAATAAAAAAAAAAAGAAGTTCATAAGCTTCAATCTTCCAAATGTCCACACTCTTTTTCTGTATTTCTTTTCACCAACAAAAGAGGTATAGTCAATTTGTCTGTCCGTCATCTCTTTCTTTCTCACCCTCCTTAGCTATACATCCATTCATCTATGCATTATCCATCTTTCATGATTACTATTTTTATCACTATTTCTTCCATGGATGAAATTGCTGTGCATAGAGGAAGTTTCTTAGCAGGCTAGAATCACTCTATGGTTCTGCCAAGGGCATTCCCAGAGCCAAAGGCAGAATTTGTTCATTTCTCCGCAAGGCTTTATGCCAGACACTATTAGATCTGGGATACTCATGAATTAGTTTGAGCTTCAGCTGATGAATAATCCATTTGTCCCTTTGGGCAATTAAATATTTCAATTATTATCCTTATTTTATTTAAATCTTTGAGATTAGGCTTTTATTTCTCTTAGTTCCCTGTTATAGTCATGAATGCCAAAAAGGTAATAGATCATCTTTGTCTCACAATTGCTAAAATGTGTCTATAAACTCTCTTGAACATATGCTGTTCCTCCTTTCTTTCCTTTCTTTTTCCTAAATTAATTTATTCTGCTAACTTTTATTGACCACCTATTATTTTATAGATTAAACTAGGTGATAGAAATACAAAGATCAATATAATATATCCCTGTCCTTAAGGAACTTTTGTGCCTCTTTGAAAAGATGACCATAACATGGTATGGTAAATACTGAGACAGAGGTAAGCACAGGGTACCATGAGAGGACAGGAGATGGGTGCCAAGTTCAAATTTCCTAGAAAAGATCTTGTCTGAGATAGGAGCCCCTTAGCAGACAAACAGGGTGAAAGATACACAAGTAATTTTTTTGAAGACAACCTTTAGAAAAATCCTAGAATAAAAGAATAAGGATACATTAAGGATGATGTATGGAGCTTGCTTTGACTAGATTGTAGAATAGAATAGGAAGAACAAGTGTCAAAAAATGGGGACCTAGGAAGGTAATAGATCATGGAGGATCTTGCATGTCATGTCACTCATGTCCCAAGACTATATAGAAGTGTGTGGAGAAGTAATGAGAGCTTTTTGTCAATAATAGGGTGATAGAACCAGGTTATATTTTATAAAGATCACTCTGGATGCAATGTGGAGAAAGGATTATGCTGGAACAAGAATGAAGGGAGAATAACTGGGAGACATTTTATTCAGATGAGAAATAACAGTGAACTAAGAGTAACACTGCTGCAGGAGGAGAGAAGGGGGAGAGAGAGAAAAAGAGAGAGAGATGAAACCAAGAAATATAGGAGTATGGAACTGACAGAACTTGGTTACAGAGGGGAGAAGAGAGAGAGAAGTGGAAGATGAGTCTTGGGTCTCTAAGGAAAGCAGCTATGAGAATATCTGGGATAGTCACCGGAATAAGGGACATCAAAGAAAAACCATATTTGGACTATAAGGTGATGAGCTCAGTTTTGCATATATTGAATTTGAACCATTTGTGAAATATCACTGAAATTACCTGTAACTTAATTAGATATATGGTTTTGTAGCTCCATAGAGATATGTGCAGCTCCATAGTGATACAGGGGGCTTCAGCTAATAGGGGACAGTACTAAATGATGATGGAGACCTGGGATGGAGGGAGGTCACTCTTATGGGACAAATTTGCACTTGCAGCTAATAACTAGGTGCTTTCCATCTCTATACACCACGATTTTCTATTTCTAAAGAGTCATAAAAACATGACCTTGAGCATTGTCCTCTTGGTCATTATATCAGATATGGAGAAAAAAAGTTTAGCAATTAATTGAACTTTTTTACATTTTTATTTGCAATCTATGCATCTACATTTTTCTGCTAGGTAAGGTGAAGGAAGAAGGGTATACAAGCTGTACCCTGCGTAAGGAAGCTTGGGGTTCTAAACCTTATACACTCAAGCTCTGCCCTCTCATGGCAGTATGGATTCTCACTTACACACTGTGTCCTCCCTGATTTTTTAGAATGTTTTTATTTTTAACTCCATGAAATCCTACTCTGTTACACAGAATGTCCTGTGATTTCCCAATACATTAAGTATCTTCTTGAGTTTCCTGATCTATTTCATATTGGCCAGAATTCCTCTGTTGACCAATCTTAATCATATACACCAATTTTTTTTCAAAACAACCTATTTATGTGGGAGGTAAAGTTTTTAGAACTTTGCTTCAATTTCTCTGTACAGTGGCAGAATATGACCTTTGAATTCAGACAGACATGGTGTTGAGCCCAGCTCCATAGCTGACTAACTCAGTGGTAACAGATAAACATTTGAACCTCTCAGACTGGGTTTTTGTGTCTAAAAATTGAGGCTGAAATAAAGTTGAAACTGGGTTATTGGAAGGATTAGATTTGGTAATATACATGAGGTACTTAGCACAGAAACTGAAGTATACAAAGTGTTCAGTAAATTTGTTTTTGTTGTTTATGCTACTTCTGTGTACTCACCTTCTCTAGGTCAGTTCAATTTGGTTCAACCAGCACTTGGTGAGAACTTTGTACTATGCCCAGGTCCTGCACTGAGATTTTGTATTTAGGGGGAAGGGAGTTAAAGATGAAGCAACCCTAATTAATACCCTCAAAGAATTTACCCTCACCCTAAAGTTTAATGTTTAATCACTATTATTTCCCAGTTTACATTTGCCTTTGGTACCCATCTCTTTCCTCCATCCAGGGGAAATATTTTTTGAGGGCATTTCCAATCTTCTTTGGATTTTGGGAGACTTTTGGTCTGTGGTGCTAGGGCTTTCTTATTCCATGTTGCCATCTGGAATCTTTGTTCAGGCCTTGGCCAGAAAAAAATAACAACAACAAAAACAACACACTAACGTAGGAAAATAACATTTGGCAGGAACTTGGCAACAATAACCCCCTTGTTGCCAGAATCCTTGTTCACTATGTGGGTAGCTCAGATGGCACTTAATTAAATGCATTTCCCTATAAATTCTCAGCAGCGTATTTATTTTTACTGATGGCTAATAACTACCCTATCTCTAAGGCAACCAAATTTCACAGCTTGCAGGATAAGGAAATCAGCATGCATAAATAGCATGTTGCTTTTGTTATGTTAGTACTAAGCCATATTCCTCATCATTCTCAGAGTGACAATGGACTTATTTATTATTATTTCCCTCCCACCTGATATGCCTTTATAATAAAAATAACACCTACTATTTTCAGTGCCAACTATGAGTCATTTACTGTACCAGGTACTTTATATTCATTATCTCATTTAATCTTCACAAGTCTTTGAGGTAGGTACCAGTATTCTCATTCACAAAATAGAGAAAAGATGAAAGGAAGAGTTGAAGAGGTTACATATTTTGTATAAGGTCTGATAGCTATAAAGTGATGGATTGGAAGAATGGTCTGAAAGATCCATCTGATGCCAAAGCCCAAGATCTTTTCTTTATACTACGTGAACTTTTTTTTAGAGAAAGGTGCTTATGTTTTCAGATACAGCCTCAACATACTTATATTCAGGCAATACACATCTAAGAAGTTATGTATGTTTCCAGTTAGCTCCATGCCTTACCTGTAAGCATTTTTGTCCAGTTCAGGAATGTTAGTCATATGATGCAGAGAGGGTGGTCCAGGTATTTCTTTTCTTCCTCAGCTGCTGTGTGGCACCAGGTCAATTATTTAAATTAATTTTTCTCATGGTTTTAAATTATCCAGGAAGTTTACTTATGTTGAGACATTGTTTCTTAGAAACAACACCATATATATTTGAAGACAAGGTAAAAGTTGGTGGAAAGTTACGAATTAGAGTAAGAAAAAACATAAGATTCATCAGCTGATTTCTCTTAAAAATAATGTATTGTTTCTTATCTATTTTGTTGCAGATCTATAATCTGTGGGAAAGGGCATATTCATTAGCAGAAAAATGTATTACACAAAAATATGTTTTTGACATAAAATCACAACTTTAGACAAAGCTTTATTTCAATAAATTGCATTATAGTGCCTTATCTGACTTTCACTTTATAAGATATTTTTCTAGGTTTAGAATTCAGCCATTATTTTATTTCACCATTTTAAGTTGTTCCATCATCTTCTAGGTTCCATTGTTTCTTTTGAAAAGTCAGCCATCAATATAACTGTTGCTTGTTTGAATGTGATGTATCTCCCTCCTTGTTACCTCCAGTCCTCACCCTTGCCTGTTTTTAAGATTTCTTTTGGTTTCAATTTTTAATATGTTGAGCCTATGATATTTTCAAGCATGATGTAATTCTGATGTATGTAAATGTGGTTTCCCCCCTTTGGTATTTATCCTGCTTCACTCTTGCAGAGCTTCTTAAATCTGTGGATTAATGTTTTTAGCATTTTTGGAAAATTATTGGCCAGTGCCTTTTCGAATATTGCTTTTTCCCCTTTATCTGGCCCCCCTTTTTTCTAGGACTCCAATTACATGTACATTAGACCTCATCACTATGTCCTATGTTTATTCAATTTGTGTATTCACTTATTTGTGGTTATCTCCAAATTCTTTGCTTCTCCAGTTCTGATGCCTTAGTAGTCTTAGATTTTAAGTTTGTCTCTGTTACCTGGCTATGATATCTTCTGAAAGATCTGAGCCCCTGCCTTCTGGTTGTGTGGGCATGTTTTTTATAGCAAATACTTCAGAAGAAAAGCAAAGAAGAATGTTGGATTCATCTGTGTGGTTTTTTTCTTTTTCATTTTTTCTTTTTTCCCCTGCTCTGGGATCCCCAAGTACTGGCTGACTTTGTTATCTGCTGTCTTTCAACAACTTGTTTTGTAGTTTGTCCATAATTTATACTTATTCTCAGCAGGAAGATTGGAATGATATAAATTATTCCATCAGAGCCATACATGGAAATTCTATATTAATAAGTTTGAGTTAGAGGCTCCATTTCTTTTTTTCAAGCTCATTTTACCTCCTTGGATAATAAAATATGAGGTCATTGTACTGAAATTAAAATTAGAAAAGTAGAGATTTCATTTCAGAATCAACAGAACATTGCTTTGTGATGATAGGCCTTCTGGTTTCAAATTTCCTATCTGTAAAGTAGGCATATTATTCATTTATATACTTTTCAGAGTTGTTTAAAATAAGGAAAACTAGGAGATTTTCTTTCTGATAAAATATTCTCATTATTCACTCTCATTCTTTATAAGTTAGCTCCATGTGAGAATCGAGAAAAGAATTTTTAATTAAAAATTTTACTCTAGCAACCAGCAACAGAAATAATTCTTACACTACGCCTGTATTTACCATTTATCCACAGTTCAAAGAAAACTGGAAAGAGAAATGAGCAGATGCTAACTCAGTGTGAAACTGTAGTCAGAATGCAGCATGTACTGAATTTATAATATCCTAAAGGCCTGAGTCTTTTCAGCATTGGGAAGCAATTTCAAGATGTTTTCTAAGAGGAAAGAGAAATGCATTTGCTCACAAAGGCAACTCTTACCTACCTAGATCACCTGTGTCCACTTCAGAATACCACAAAGAGTTATGAAAGTAGATGTGTGCCTGTTAATTTGAGCACTGCTAAGCACATAAATAGGTGAGCTGTTAATGTACATATTTTGGTTATCTTAGTAAACCAAAATTGAGTCAACATTTTTTCTAGTTTAACCTAATCTAAAAATAACTCCTTCATCTCTTATTAATAGGCTAGTTGTTATCTGATGTTTTGCTGTGGGTTCAGGCCTCCAGGATAAATCATGCTTTGATTATAGGGTGGATTGAGTTATACTGACTCATTCAGGATGGGGCTGGGCACAGAGCTGTGGTCTGCCCCAGGTTTCAGCTAGGACAGGGCTCATCAGATAGTAAGTCCTATTTATATCATGCAGGAGAAGGTATAGAAATTCTTGTTTAATCTGGTAAGAAGATGCAAAAGTGGCTGGAGAAGAAGAGGGAATAAACCATCAAATTTTTTTTTCCTTGCTTCTAGTCCCACTAAGAGATTTTGCCCCATTTTTAATCCATGTCATGGATTAGAAGGAAAGTAAAGATGTCCCAGGGCAGGTAAACACCTTAGGCCTTCAACTTCTCTGATACTCTATTTATATTAAAATCTCTCTGGATCAGGGTCTCTGCCTCCTTTCCACTTTGACAAGGTCTTGTGGACTTTTTGGTGGGAGTTTAAGAGGCTTTTCAAAGAGTACCCAAGTCACTGCCATTTTATTTTGAAATTATACATGTAAGGAAAAAAAAAACGTGGAAGCTGAAATTATACATGTAAGGAAAAAAAAAATGTGGAAGCAATCTCTACAGTGGCCCTGCACCACTTCAGGGAAGCAGGATGTTATATGGGATATAAAACTCTAGGGATCAAATGATTTCTGTAGATACTAGGGGTTCATAAACATATAAAACAGATTGGTCTTCTTTCTACATTGTGATTTCTGCTTGCTGATGTCCTATGTCATTCATGGATTCTGCCCACTGCCTCCTCTGTGCTTCTCAACTGCCTGCATCCTTTTCTACATGTGACAGAAAAATAGTCCAACCAAAAGCACATGATTGTTGCTGCCAATATATCATCTGTATTAAGATCTCATGTTGATCTGAGCTCTTCTCCCAGATTCCTTTTTGGGTCAGATGCCAATTGTTGGTCCAGTCCACTTTGGCCAAGAAAGCAAGGTCTCAACTATATTTATGGTGACCTATGTCTAGGGAGACTCTCGTCAAGAGGTTCTGAGGGTATCATAAGTGCTCTCCAGAAAGGATCAGTTTACATCATACATAGTATGTCCAGTGTGGTTAGGATTGCCAATGCAGGCAATATGGAGTGAAGCATGTATTGCAAAATGGAACAATTTCACCTATTTATCTTAATTGAGTAAAGAAACTAAACAAATAATTATGTAACTCTGATTTAGGTTCCTTTCTGACAGCTTTAAGAGCTTATAATGATAATGAGATCTATGGAGTTCTGTCAGGCAACTCTGGCATCCTTGTCACCATGCAAAGACATGTCCCTATGGAAGACAAGATTGAAAGCTAGCTATGGCATTAAATGCTAGGATGGTCCTCTCAAACATAATTCCTGAAGGAACACTTACTGAATTCACCTGCATGACTTGGAAGAAATGATGTCATAGGGCAAGCTAAGTAAAACGCAGGGTGATGGCTTCATTGCACACATCCAGTGGATTCCTTTAGAGCAGATGGCTCCACTGTGGCACTGTTAACATTTTGGATTGAAGATAATTCTTCATTTGGATAATTCTTCATTCTTTGGATTTGAAGATAATTCTTCATTTTGGTGAGCTGTCTGGGATGTTGTAGGATGTTTAGCAGCCTTTCTGGCCTCCACCCACCAGATGCCAGTAGCATTACCTCTTATCCCCAGAAGTGACAACCAAAATGTCTCCAGACATCACCCAGTGTCCCCTATGGAGGGCAATCACTTTCCATTGAGAACCACTGACTTAGAGGGAAGCAATTTTTGGACAAGAAGCAAGAATCCTGTGACTAAATTTTGCATTAATGAAGTCCAACCCCAGATTGTTGCAAAATTACTTCCCATTCACCAATGAATAGTCAACAAACAAGAACAACAACCAAAAACAATAATCAAAAAGCCTCCACCCAAGTACAAAGACTTTATTACCTACCTGTGTTAAGTTTGCTGTGCCTTTCAATGTCAGGGCAATTATGTGAGTCTTGAATAAGTATTGTGAGTTTGGGTTGGATATACTTTAACATAGCTACTGAGTTACTCTTTGGGAGGAGTGCTTTCTCACCTTTTGATTCCCATTCACTGTTTCATTGTAATGTACTTGATCTCACTCAGTCAAATCTTGTGTTAGTTGAATTACTGGCAATATCACCTAAGACCCTGACTTAATATGATCTAACATATTTGGGAGTAGGATGGCCCTTGAATCTTTGGTTAATGTGATTTGGGGAAAATGTAAATAGGTTCATACTGTTTTACTGACCAGAGTAGGGCAAACTTGGGGAAGAAAATTTGCTACCAGAAATTTACCCAGTTTAAGGAAGCTGCCTGTGACTGACTGAGTGTGCAGAAATTCTCTCATGACATGGGATGGGAAGATTTGAGTTGGAAGCAAACCCAGGAAAAATAGAGTGTGGATTCCTGATATGGGTGGGACAGAGGCAGGAGGGAGATAGATTTGTAGGGAACTATGAGCTCTGAAGAAGGGATAAGGGATGGAGGCAGGCAGAGTTGCCCTTGGACTGGGGGATTTGAGGGGACTATGAATGGGAGTGGGCAGAAAAACGGGGCCTGAAATGGGGCTCCAAGCTCCCCTCCAAGATAGCTAGGGAGGCAGCTCTGTTGTCTTTGATCTCATGCCTCCACTTGAAAGTAGAACAAGATTGCTCTTGTAAGACTGCAATAAGACCTCACTGGACTCAAGCTTCTTGAAAGTGGGGATGTACCTTGCTCATTTTTAAAATCCCTTATGCCAAGCATGGTGCCTGCCACAGAGACACTTGGGGAAACTAGGGTGAAGCCAAGGGCTTTAGAAAAGCTTCCAGCAAAAGCCAGAGTGTCCCCATTCACTGGGAAGATGCCCCAAGTCTTCATCTACCCAGGCACACGCCCTTTCTACATTACCCAGATCTGGTGTTCTAATCTAAGCGGTAGCATGACTAAGTGTCCTTCACTACAGAGTGTAATTTACGGATATCAGTCTTTGGTCTTTGTAAGACTCAAGAGAAATGATGAGGTATAGGAGGTAGATGATGTGTTCCAGGTGTACAGGTATACCAGGTATACCTGGTCTGTGGCAGCAGTGGGGCCATGAATTATAGGCGGGAGCAGGGGACTCCAAAGAGCCAAGAGGCTGAGGATGTGGATGGAAGGTTCTAGTTGGGACACTGCAGCTGCTGGCCCGCAAATAAAACCCTGGAGAAGATATATGAGATTTGGTTTTACACAAGGGTCCGTGTTTTCTTATTGTCTATATTATTTACTGGGGATAATAAGAGCTCTGGCTAGGGTTGCTTCTGAACCTCTTGACAGTTTAAGCTCTCTGGGGTGTCCTGGTTAGCTCCAAGTCTGGCATACCTGCCCAGGTTGCTTCCAGATGACCTTGTGTGATAGGCCTTTAGTGGGTCTACTTTTCTGGATAAGAGCTCCAAGAGATGACTGTTGTGGGTGGTATTTGTTTTGTTTGATGAAGACTTGGGCCTTGTTGTTCTCTACTGTCACTGTCTCAAGGTTTTAATCAAAGGCTATTTGGAAATAGGGCCAGCTAATTAGTGTTTATGATGCAACAAGGGTGACTCTCCCTACCTTAAACCTTTCACCTGAAACACAAACATGCCACACTGGAGCTTTAATTGTCAAGGAAGATGAAAAGTATACCAGACCATCTGCTGGGCAAAGCCTCCTGTTGATATAGGCAGCAGGAACTCGCAGGCTTGTGCAATGCAGGCTTGTGGCTACAGATTTGCTTCTCCCCAAGCACGCTGCCACGCGGAAAGCTGGTGAGTGATGCCACTGATCTCTAGCGAGCTCTTAAATGGGGCCTTCACATCTTGGCTGAGTTACACTATCTCTCTGTGGTTTTCATGGAAAGCACCACCTCAAATCAGATTGCATAGAATTCTTTTCTTAAGTTGGAACTTTCCAGAGAAAGATGAAATGTGATTCAAAGGTGTGTTTTGTCTCCTGTATTGTTATGTTTGCTCGTGGTTTTATAAAGGGCCCTTCTTCTTTCATTTGGCCAACAACATTTATTTGGAACCTAGTGTGTACCAGAAACTATATATATGAAGATATGAATCCTGAAGAGATGGGGTTTGCAGTCGAAATTTGAAACAAATAGGAGATGAACACAAAATGATATTGAAAGTGTATTGACAGGTAACACTGTAAGTACCACTTTGAGAGGTGCTTAACTCTGAGGGGTGAGGGTAAGAAGCACTCGAAGAGGGTGTTATACCAGAAACTTCAAGGGAGAAGAAGAGGGATGCAAGCACTGAAAAGTATTCCAATATCTATGGCTTAAAAGATGGGTTGTGACTTAGATCAAGATTACTAGGCTAATATTAGTATTCATTAGCTTACCACCTGAATTGTTGGCGTAGCCGTGTCTACCTCTAGCCTATGCTTGGATAACAGTATTATTTGTCTAATCTTTAGAATGCATTTTTTCCCCTTATCTTTTCTTTTTTTGATGATGAGATTATCTAGAGTTGATGTTAACTAGTTGCCAGCACAAGCCATTATCTAGGGTGGTACATAGACATCTCGCTAATGATCTGCTTTTGTGCAACGTAAGCCAATTGAAGCCTTGTAGTTGGCATACGTAGTAATTTAGGCAGAAGTTGAAGTGATTTACTTTGTACGACCAGCAAAGGAAAGGATTTGCTAAGTAAATTAACAGTTAAAGAAAATTATAGGGATTTGCTTAAAACTTTTAAAAAGAATCAATTGCTTTAAAGTCTCATTAAGCTTGACAAATATCCATTTGCTTTCAAAAGAATAAAAATTTTATTTAACACATTTCCTAAAGAGACATAAACGCTAGGCATAAATACTGCCATGAATTACTTAACAACAGGGATACATTCTGAGAAAATTATTGTTAGTCAATTTTGTCACAGTGTGAGTATCTGTGTACTTATATAAGCTTAGATGGTACAGCCAATTCTAGATTAGATGGTAACATTTACTGCTCCTATTGTCTGTACTGAATACTGCTGAATACTGTAGGCAACTGTAATAATGTGGTAAGTATTCATGTATGTAAACATTATTGAAACAGTTACAATATGGTAACTATGATCTTATGGGACCAGCATTGCAAATGTGATCTGTTATTGACTGAATTGCTATGTGGCACATGACAGTATTAAAGTTCAGTTCTACTTGAATTTCTTGAATACATTAAAATTGAATTTCTTAAAACAGTTCTGTAATACAGATGTTTTACTAAATCATATCAAATAGTGTAGGTTAGAGTTATTTAACTATTTTATTGAGATATTAATATTACCAAAACAGCTCATATAAAGGTCTTCAATAAGTTGATGTAATAGAATTGTTCCTAAACTTTTGAAGAATTAGAAAGTTGTCATGGATTCCTTTGAGAATCTGATGAAAGATATAGATAGTATTCCCCCAAAACTCACGTATACACAAAACTTAGCATCCTATTTTAAGGAGTTTCTGATCCCCTAGGAGCCCATTGTGATGCTTAAGAGCCCCTAACCAAGTGGAATAGTGCTGGCATTAACTTCAGGCAGACCAGTTTCTCTTCCTGTGAATTAGAAGAGTTCTTCCACACATGGCTCAGGTAAGAAGTCATATGATGGAAAAACCCAACAGTTATTTTGTAAACTTTAAAAAGAAAATAAATCTAATTAGCCATTTCAAGAGAAGTTTGATATGCCAGCTTTATTGTCATTATCTATGGACTACATGTGGGATATACATATGGGATAACTATGAAATAATATATATGGAAAAATACACAAAATAAGATATTTCCAAATTTCAAATTTTTCCTGTCATCAAAGCATGTACCTTATCAAATATAAGAATTCCAAAATACACATGAAAGATGTATGTCTCATCAAGCAAAAACATCATAAACTTTCTAGGCCCACCTCCCCCTCCCCCATCTCAGAATGGTTCCTGTTCATACTGAAGACCTTACTTTTCACTTAGAGCTTTGACATTCATATAGGCTATTTTCTTTTTTTACAGTGAAGTTCAAATACATGTGGGTAGAGGCAGAAGGAAACATCAAAGTATGATCAATGACATGGCTGGTAGAAGCTCTTTGCTTCCGGGGGATTTCTGTTCTATGGTTGGCATCAGGCTTCACTCAGCTGTTTGATGCCTTCCCTTAGAAAGTAGGGAAGATTGGAGTGGGGCCCTACATGCAGAAGAAAATAAATGAAGCAGGGGATGCATGCATTGCCCCCTCTTTCTTTAGTGTACACATGGGATTAGTAGGTGAAACCAAATGGCACCAGGGATGCTGCAGCTGGAAGGCCCTGGACAGAAGCCCCCACCCACCTAAATGTCTCCTCAGTGCACACCCAGGTGCACCGTTGCTCACTGGGGAGGATGTATAAGATTCCACAGTAACGCCCCTTATCTTCAGGCAATGGTTTGCCCCTTTCTTATACCTAAACCTCTGGCACAAGCATCAAGTGAGCAGTGAATTTTCAGGCAGAGAGGGGAGTGTGAGGGGCGATGCACCTGCGCCTAGAAAGGACTCTGAGCTGTCTGCCATTCCCCTTAGAACCAGAGGCTTCTGGCCCCATGAAGACCCTGTCATTGCTGATGGCATGATCCAGGTAGATTAGACCATGGATATACCACGGATACAGCCCAGTCTCTCTTCCCTGACATGTGTGATGCTGTCTGAAGCTGTCATTCTTGTCCCTGTGTGAGAGTCTGTCCCTTCTGGCTGATGTTTCCTTGAATCTCAGCTCTTGAAGCCTCTGTCCCTGAACACAGGAAAAGTAGGTATTTGGAATCTTCCTTGGTTTTATTTATTATTTATTTGTTATTATACCCTGCCTACTTCAAAATAGATTGAGGTCACTCCTAATGAAAACCACAGATGCAGTAAGAACAAGCTTCACTAGTACTGAAAGTACTCCTCCTTATGGACAGACAGATAGACACACATCTTAGCTGGAAGGAAGCAGCTGCCCAGGATACGGGGAGATGTTTCTCTCTTTCTTTTCCCTTCTTCCTATCTGGTCCTCACCTTCCTCTCCTTCCTTTGCCTTTTCCCTTTTCCTTTTTCTTTTTTTAAGATTTCAGACCACATGTGTTATAGTTGGAAGGAGGTCAGAGATGGTCTTATCTGACTCCTTCATTTGACAGATGAGTCTCTAAGGCCTGGAAAAGAAAACTGGCAGCCCTGAGGTTCCTTGGCGAGAACTCAAGTGTCCCCGTGTGGCCATCCAAGACTCCGGAGAATCCTGGAGAGAGGAATTCAGGCTGGTTGGCAGCAGCTCTGGCTGCCCTGACTCCCAAACCCTGCCCCCAACCCACATCTGAGCAGCAGGGATGCCCAGAGCCTGCAGGCCACCACTGCTGGCCTGGCCCCAGCTTTTGCACAGGCCAGCCACTCTGCACCTGCTATCCCCACTGCTATCTTGGTGGGTGGCTCTTTCACAGGCCCCCCTAGTTCTTAGAGGTCACCGGGGAGGGTGGCAGCTCTCTGTGTCCACTGCCAGGCCTTCGTGTGGCCCTCCCATACCCAGCTGTTTTCCCCTTGGCTCCTCCCAGGCTGGTGGCTGAAGTCTGCAGGGTACAGGTGTGTTGGATTGGGCTCCACACCTCTCAGAACTGGTGTCTAAGTGAACCTTACCTGCACCACCTCTGCTGTGTGCCTGACCCCAGGCTGCTGGCCCAGTGAGTTTCCCTTGATAGAGCCCTATTTGTGGTTCTTCATGCACTTGGCTTGGATGGGAAACTTACTGCCAATTCCCAGTTGTGTGACCTCGGGCCAATTTCCTCACCTTGGTGTGTCTGCTCTCTCATCTGTCAAATGGGACAATCATAGTACTTACCTCATGGGCTTGTTTTGAGGATTAAATGAGTTAACAGATCTGAAGCATTTTCAACAGTGTCTGGCAGTGGTAAACAGTCATTAAATGTTAGCTATGGTCTCTGTGTTCAAATCGTTTGTATGTATGTGTGGGGGGGGTGTTGGGGGAGATTGCCCAGGAGTGGGTTCATTATAGAAAGACATTTAACCTCTCTCTGCCTCAGTTTCCTCATCTGTAAAGTGGGAATAAAAATTCTGAGGAGTTGTAATATGATTTTTCCACATTAAGCCCTTAGAACAGTACCTGGCACATAGAATTCAATAAATGTTTGCTGTTATTCTTGTGGTTTTCATTCATTAATTATTCATTCAATTATTACTAGAATCTTGGTCTCTTGTGTGCCCGAGGCTTTCTTACTCATATATGCAATCCATGGATGCAAATAGATTTATAAAGGGAAGTATAGCTTAATTTTATTCTGCGGTATCTAACACCCACATACAAATGGATATTTTATTGGAGGAGTAAACATTGAACTCCAGAAAAAAAAACATCCAGGCCCTAGGTTCTTGCCCAGATTCATTCAGAACCGCATATATATTAAACAAATTTTTATTCTGACACAATATTGTATTCATTTCTTATTTCTATTATAAGAAGTTACCACAAATTCAGTGGTTTAAAACCGCATAAATTTATTCACTTATAGATCTGGAGGACTATTCACTTATAGTCTGAAATTAGTTCCACTGGGCTAAAGTCAAGGAGTGAGGACAGGGCTGGTCCCTAAGGGCTCTAGGGAGAACTTGTCCCCTTGCCTTTGCCAGTGTCCAGCGCGGCACCCCTTGGCTCCTGGTTCCTTCTCACATCACTCTGACCTCACTTCCACTCTTGCTTTTCCTTCTTCTCTGACCTCCTGTCCTCCTGGTAGAAGGACTCTGTGAGCACAATCAGGACCCACCCAGGTCCTCTAAGACTGCTGCTGCCGCTTAACTCCACCCAGCTCAAGATGCTTAACTCCATCCCATCTGGAAGTTCCTCTTGCATGGGAGGGAACATTCACAGGTTCTAGAGGTCAGAACATGGACATATTTGGTAGGGGGCATTATTCAACCTATGCAGATACTAAGGATACACCTTGAAATTGTCTCGTCTAGATTTGTTTTATTCATCTTCCCTTAAAATATAAATACTGGAATGGGTAAAATTTTTAGGTTTCTTGGTCAATGTAAACAGGATATCCTTTGTTCCAGTTTGCTTAAGAGAGTCCCAAGTTAAACTTGTGGTCCTAGTGTTATTATCTTATTTATTTGACAAATAAATGTATGTATTTATGATGTGCCGTAGGATATTTTGATGTTATACATTGTAGAATAGCTAAATCAAGCCAATTAACATACGAACGACCTCATGTATCACTTTTTTTTTGTGGTGAGAACACTTACAATCTGCTCTTTTAACAATTTCCAAGTGTACAATATGTTATTAGCTGTAGTTATACCATGCTGCACAATAGATCTCTTGAACTCTTGTATAATTACTTTAAAAGTTATTATTATTGTAATTAATATTAATATATAATAATAATTAAAATTATCAAAAGCATCCCCCCCCCTTCTCTTTCAAAGCAGTCCCGGTTTGGGCAGTAATTATAGGTCCCTCTACCTATGAATATTCAGAGTTGGGAGACTCAGAGGGTGTTTTTCTGTGGGGTATGCTGGGAGAGGAGATGAAGGGCACACTCCCAAAACCCTCAGCCAGCAGCTGTGGCTTGTCGGGAAGTCCTTATTTGTAAAGTCAAGTTGCTCTCTTCCCAGCCTGGAGGTGATGAGGGAGATTGGGCCCTATTCCCCAAAGACATCACCTTGAACAAGTTTCTAGACTATATTTATCCCACCTTTAAAATGGAGGAGGAATGATTTGTGTTTGGCAGTGTTTTGGTGAAGACTGGAAAAAGTGGGAATGAAAAGCTAACAGAGGTTCTGGAGAACACGTAGAGAACTAAAAATAGACCTGCCATTTGATCCTGCAATTCCTTTATTAGGTATATATCCAGAAGAACAAAAACCACATTACAACAAAAATATTTATATCAGAATGTTTATTGCAGCCCAGTTCATAATGGTAGAAGCCCAAGTGCCTATCAATCCACGAATGGATCAATAAA
>CAUYQV010083749.1:0-19011 GCA_963574575.1 Galagoides demidoff
AAACAACAATGATGGCTGCAACCAAAAAATGGCCGGGCATTGTGGCGGGTGCCTGTGGTCCCAGCTACTTGGGAGGCAGAGGCAGGAGACTCGCTTGAGCCCAGGAGTTGGAGGTTGCTATGAGCTGTGATGCCATGGCACCTCTGAGGCTCCATCTCAAAAAAAAAAAAAAGCAGGTGAAAGTGTCTCGGATGGAATTGTACTTTTGATTTCGGCAGCAGTTTCTGCTCTTATGATTGTTTAACAGGATGTTTCTTACTCTCTCTTTATGTTGGCAAGGAGTGTTGCTGTTATTAGAGACCATTATGCATTACTTGAACCATTTGTTTATTACTTTCCGATATAATGGACTTTGTGGTAACTGCCAGGTTAAGGCACTGTTCCCTTCTCCTACTCTAATTTATTTGTAATCACAGAGCCAGCATCCTCTCTCTAGGGAGTTTTGCCAGATAATTGGGCTGGTCCATCCCTAGCCTAGAGGCTTTGGGAGTGGCAACCAGACTCACCTTAAGTTTTGTCTTCCAAATGTTGCATCACTCAATTATTGTATAAATTCTTGCCTTGTTGATGTGTTACTTAAGACAACAGTTTCTATACAAATGATGAAATTTGTATATAAACCAGCCTAGTAGCTGATTTCATAAGACTGGAGAAACTACAAATTTTGAGAACAGTTTTAAGCAATTTATTTTATTTAATTGGCTGTTTTACCCAGTATGACTGGGAGATGCGATGTCATATAAAATAGTGTTTTGAACATTTTTTTTGATATAAATTCCAAGGGCCTTACTTTTTCATTATATAAAAGGAGTTTGGAAAAAAAATAAAAATGAAAGGAATTGGACTCTAAAGTATAAGTAAATGCATTAATAATTTTATTCTGATATTAATATTCACAGCAGTTATAATAAAACAATCTTGTTTTATGTTTTTTAAATTGTTCTTTGATACCAGAGGCTTATCTCATTTTAGTTCCTTGGGTTTTGTTTTTTTTTAAGAAAT
Organism: Galagoides demidoff; assembly: GCA_963574575.1. Lineage (NCBI taxonomy): Eukaryota > Metazoa > Chordata > Mammalia > Primates > Galagidae > Galagoides > Galagoides demidoff. The sequence continues at coordinate 1,003 of CAUYQV010083749.1, forward strand.
CATTTTTTATTAATTTTTTAAGAGCATACTCAGAGAATTTAGACTTTCTTTTTTGATAAGATATGAATGATTGTTGTGTCATAGAACAGAGCTACCCTCAGAGGTCAAGGTTCTAAGGTTACTTGCCTTTTGCGGAAATTACTACAAATGTGCCTTTTGTATATGCAGCTCTTCCATTTCTCATTTGTTTTATTTATATATTTTCTTTCTATTTTTCTGAGAAGAAGTCTCACTCTTTTGCCCACGCTAGAGTACCATGGAGTCAGCCTAGCTCTTAGCAACCTCAAACTCTTGGGCTCAAGTGATCCTCCTGTCTCAGCCTTCAGAATAGCTGGGACTACAGGCACATGCCATGATGCCCAGCTAATTTCTCATTTGTTTCAATTCAGGGAAATAAGATAATCAAACTTAGAAAAATTTGTATCATAAGGTACAGCTAATGGTGAATACCTTTGAGAAGGAAAAGTTCCTTTCACTTAATTTTGTTCTTGGTACATGAATTATTTACCAGGAAAAAAAATATATATACGTATATATATATACATACAAATAAATAGAGTGGAAGTCAGGAGGTGCTGGCTCCTAATCCCTACTAGCCACTAACTAGTTGTCTAGTTAGCGTAAATAATTCTGTAAAATTTTTTTTTTTTACTCTAAATTTACAAATCAAACAATTGTGTCATACAAATGAATTCATAGGCTGGGCATAGTGACTCATGCCTGTAATCCTAGCGCTTGGAAGGCGAGACAGGAGGATTGCCTAAACTCACAGGTTTGAGACTAGCCTGAGCCAGAGCGAGACCTCATTTCTAAAAAAAAAGCTGGGCATTGTGGCAGGCACCTGTAGTCCCAGCTACTCAGGAGGCTGAGGTAAGAGAATCGTTTGCACGCGAGAGTTGGAGGTTGCTGCAAGCTATGATGCCACAGCACTCTACCTGTGACAAAGTGAGACTCTGATCAGAGCTTAAGTGTTTGTTTATAAAGAATGATAACTTCAGTGCATGGACTTTATAACACCCATTTTGTCTCTTTTTAGTGACCTTTGTTCTTCCAGGATCCTAAGCTGTGCTCTGGATAAATGGCTTCTGAATAAATGAGGTGTTACTATGTAGTATTTATAGTAGTAAACTTAGCTGTCTTCACAGTATCTTAGTGTTTAGAAAATTATTTGCATTTGAGATCTAGTCTAATTCATTTTATAAAAGAAAGAAGTGAGATTCATAAATTATGTCGACAACTAGTTGGTGGTTAGTAGGGATGAGGACCTCCTGACTTCCACTCGGCTTCATTCAGTCTATAGACATTTGTTAGTGAATGTTCAGAGGTGGGGCATGAGCATCACTAATATTAGAGCTTGCTCCCTGCTCTCATGGTGTGGACAGTTGAGAAAGGAAGACAAATACAAATCAGTAGGAAATTGCAGCTGTAACAACTGGGCAAAAGCAAGGCATCTGGTGCACAGAGGGCCTCTGAGTGTGCTAAGGCCTCTGCCTACAGTGGTCACCTAGATGTCCTCATGGTTTACTCCGTCATTTCCTGTAGATCTCTGCTCAGGTGGCGCTTCCTCAGAGATGCCTTCCCTGGCAGTGTCTAGGCTGGCACTACCATTCCTCACCCTGCCTGACATTTTCATCACTTGACATTTATTTCCTTGCCTTTTGGGGTTTTTTAGGTCATTTTTTTTCTCCTACTAGAATGTAAACTCCATGAGAGCAAGAGCTTTGGGTTTTTTTGTTGTTGTTTGTCTTTTCTTTTTGAGACAGAGTCTCACTTACTCTGGGTAGAGTGCTGTGGTATCGTAGCTCACAACAACCTAAAACTCTTGGGCTCAAACAGTCCTCTTGCCTCCGCCTCCCAAGTGGGTGGTACTACAGGTACCCGCCGCAACACCTGGCTGTTTTTAGAGATGTGGTCTCGCTTTTGCTCAGGCTGATCTCAGCTCCTGAGCTTAAAAGATACACCCACCCCTGCCTCCCGGAGTGCTGTGATTATAGGCCTGAGCCACCATGCCCAGCCTACTTTATTTTCATTGCTCTGAGTTTGACACACATTAGGTGCTCAAAAAATGTGTGTTAGATGAATGAAAAATATAACAGGAGGAATTGGTCTAGTGGAAAAATTCACTGAGGACTAGATGATTGTACTGAGATCTGAAGGAAAAGTAGAAGCTGAGGAAAGAGGAGCGGATGAGGCCAGAATGCAAACCCGTGAGTGAAAGGCCATGCGGCAGTCCTTGTCATATCCCATATCCCCGGCGCCTGTTTCTATGCATTCAGTACAAGTCTCTCGAATGAATGGAAAAATGTCTGAAGTAGAAAGGACACTATGTGCAGAGGCCACGTGGGTGAGGGAGCCTGTTTACTTCCAGGAAAGGAAGGAGCCAGTGCAACTGCAGTGCTGAGAGCAAGGGGCAGTCTCGTATCCTGGTGGGACTTGGCCAGGTAGTCAGAGCCAGATCTGAGGACTGATTTTGAACTGAAGAGAACAAATGGTCAACTCATTTTTTGTTGTTGTTTTTAAAGACATGGTCTCGCTCTGATTTGGGGGCTGGAGTACAGTGGCATCATCATATAGTTCACTGAAACCTCAAACTCTTGGGCTCAAGAGATCCTTCTGCCTTAGCCTCCTGAGTAGCTGGGACTATGGGCAAGTGCTACCACCCTTGGCTAATTTTAGTGTTTTTCACAGAGACCGGGTCTTGCTATGTTGCTCAAGCTGGTCTTGAACTCCTAACCTCAAGTGATCCTCCTGCCTCGACCTCCCCAAATGCTAGGATTACAGGCAGGCGCCTCTGTGCTCAGCTTCCTCCCAGTCCACATTGCATTTCCTTGTAAACTTGAAGTGCCTCATTCGCCATAAAATAAAAGTACAGTTTTGGTTTCTGTAGCTGAAAATACAGTGGCATTTAGGACTAAGTCAAGCTGCTCAGGGTTGATAAGACTTGTATCAGTGATCTAATGGAAAATCAAATCTGCCAGGCCGCAGCATTAGTGGGTGTCCTTGCCTTATGACCATGTTAGTTCTGAGACGTATGTTAATAGTATTTGGCAGCATTTAGCCCTTTTACTGTTAATTCTGGTTTATATATGAGAGCTTTTGTCTTGGTAACTTTTAGACCTTCTACAAATCTTTTGAATTTTAACTTTTCTGTTAAGGTTAATAGGCCATACTATTTTATTTATTTATTTATTTTGAGACAGAGTCTCAAGCTGTCACCCTGGGTAGAGTGCTGTGGCATCACAGCTCACAGCAACCTCCAACTCTTGGGCTTAAGCAATTCTCTTGCCTTCGCCTCCCAAGTAGCTGGGACTACAGGTGATCGCCACAACACCCACCTATTTTTTGGTTGTAGTTGTCATTGTTTGGTGGGCCCGGGCTGGATTCAAACCCACCAGTCACATACACTGGCGCCCTAGCCACTTGAGCTACAGGCGCCAAGCCAATAGACTATATTATTAACAACAACAACAAAAAAGTTATTCTCTTAGCTACGATAGCTGCAGAAGTGCAGTTACTTAGAACTCAAAATAATCATTTATTTCTTTGCTTAATTTTAAGCCATTATGCCAATTCAAGAAAGTTGTTTGTACTCATTAACATGTGAAAGCACTTTAAAATATACTGCTTTATATATGTATTTGTGGGTGTGTGTAGCTTTAGAAACTGTATTTCACCCATAGAATGCATCTATTACTTGTATTAGAATGCCTTAAAATAGTGATACAATAGGATTATACCCCTATCCTTCAGACTTTCTAATGTGGAGGAGATTATGGAGGAAACCCTGCTGTGGTTTTCCAAACTATTTAGAGATCTGTAACACTTAAATTGAACAAAATCATTGCAGACATCCTTAATGTTTTTTCTTAGCAGTTTTACACACAGTGAGGGTTTATGTTGTAGCAGGAGCTGACTAGGAGAGGTTTTCTCATAGGGTGAGGCTTCTTAAGTCCAGTCAACTTGAGAATGCAGAATTTCTCCACATCCTGCTTTTCAAAACTCGTGATCTGTGAAGTAAATATAGTTTTAATGCCCAGAGGAGCATTGATCCTGTGCCCCGTGATACTCATTAGAAATGGAACAAGTGGCCTGATACAGTGGCTCAGCCTGTAATTCTAGCACTCCGGGAGACCAAAGTGGGTAAATTGCTTGAGTTCAGAAGTTTGAGACCAGCCTGGGCAAGAGTGAAACCTTTTCTCTACTAAAAATAGAAAAATTGGCCCAGTATCATGGCAGGCACCTATAGTCCTAGCTACTTGGGAGGCTGAGGCAGAAGGATCGCTTGAGCGCAGGAGTTTGAGGTTCCTGTGAGCTAAGATGATGCCACTGCACTCTATGCAGGGTGACAGAGCGAGACTCCATCTCCAGAAAGAAGAAACGGAACCAGCAATGGGCAAATGTGGAAGTGTGCTTATAATACATCAGAGCTTTGAAAATCAGTGTCACTTTGCCTTGAAGATGCCACAGAACCTTCTAAGACTAGACAACTTACCACTTTTGAAGACGACACATTCTTACTACAATTGAGGTTTTTTGCTTCAGGATTACAGATAATGTTCAGACCACTAATTCTAATACTAATAGAAGTAATATTAACTTAATTTTACTAATTGATATTTCTGTTGGTCTTTTTATTTGCTTTGCAGCTTTGATTAGTTTGTCCTTTGGAGGAGCTATCGGGCTGATGTTTTTGATGCTTGGATGTGCCCTGCCAATTTACAAGTATGTAAAAGTTTTATCTTTTTGAGTGTTTAAAGGTAAAAATTTTTCTGCTTTTAAGGTTTTGAAAACATTTTTTTTTAAGTACTATAAAAATACTGCAGAGAAATGTTCATTTACCAACGCAAGCCTTTTTAAAAAAAATCATTACTTAAAATTTGTTTGGTAGGTGCAAAAAAGATTTTTGGCTATTACTTGCTCTTTCACTACTGCTACATAGGTAATGGCAAAATAGCAACATAGTAGCTCAGGCCTCCTGCTCAACCTGCACATCTCTTGGTGCAGTTTTCTTGGAGACCAGTGTGCTTCTAGATCTCAAAATGGATATATTCTTTGAACTAGCCTTTCTCCTTCTGACGCTTTCTCATACAAATCCACTTACACATGTTTGCTGAGATATACATAGTGGGAGACAGTGGATATTCATGACAGGCTTGTTTTTAATAACAAACAAAAAAACCTGGAAATGTCCTAAATGTCCATCAAAAGAAAAATGTTTAAATTATGGTACATCCATCAATGGAAATACTAGGCTGCCTTAAAAAGAATGAGGAAGAGCGGTAGGTACTGATATGCAAATATGTTCAGTATCTATTATTATTATTATTTTTTTTTTTTTTTTTTTTTAGAGACAGAGTCTCACTTTGTCGCCCTCAGTAGAGTCCCGTGCTGTCACAGCTCACAGCAACCTCCAGCTCCTGAGCTTAGGCAATTCTCTTGCCTCAGCCTCCCAAGTAGCTGAGACTACAGGCGCCGTCACAGTGCCTGGCTGTTTTTTGTTGCAGTTTGGCTGGGGCTGGGTTCAAACCGGCCACCCTCAGTGTATAGGGCCGGCGCCCTACTCACTGAGCCACAGGCGCCACCCTGTTCAGTATATATTATTAAGTGGAAAAAATGCAGTGATCCATTCATATATTTTAAGTTTCCCTATACGGAAATATGAAAGGGTCCAAGGGAGCGCAGGAGAGTGGAAAAGGGAAAGCGGTCAAGGGAGATTTGGGGACTTTTTTAGTTTTCACTTTTTGTACTTTTGTGCTGTTTGAATTTTTTTCATAAGCATTTATTCCATTTTCGATTTTTCTTCTCTTAAAATAGACTTTCAGGAGAAACTTAAGTAGCGGTTTTATCATAAGCTCTAAGTACAAGCAGCTCTCCACTGTGATATGTGTTTTATGTGCGGTAGTTTGAAAGGCTATTTCCTTTTAATGTTTTATTTGGAAATAATTTCAGACTCTCAAGAAGTTGCAAAAATAGTACATGGAAATTCCTTGTAACCTTCATATAGCTGTATCATCTTAATGGAACTGAATCAAAACCAGGAAATGACATTGGCACAACATAGTTAACTAGACAACAGGCTAAAAGCCATATGTTTTTATTGTGATAAATTCTATATTCTGAGGGAGGTCTTCAATACTACTTTAAGTTAGTGTTCTATATTTTGATTTCAGTATTTTAGGAGTTCCTAGTGATATAGGGAAACATTTCAGATTGATTCCGCATTATGCCAAGATAGAGTATCATCCATTAGAAGTCAACGGCTAATAATGCACTAATATTCCCATTTTCCACTTGCCTCTTTGTAACCGAAAATGAAAAGTATTTTGAATTTTGGGTCTTGATTCCAACTATTGTAATTTATTTATTTATTTATTTTTATTTTTTGGAGACAGAGTCTCACTTTGTCACCCTCAGTAGAGTGCTATGGTGTCACAGCTCACAGCAACCTCCAGCTCTTGGGCTTAGGTGATTCTCTTGCCTCAGCTTCCCTAGTAGCTGGGACTACAGGCTTCCGCCACAACGCCTGGCTATTTTTTTTTTTTTTGCCGTTTTGGCCAGGGCTGGGTTTGAACCCACCACTCTCAATATATGGTGCTGGCACCCTACTCACTAAGCCACAGGCACCGCCCAACCAACTATTACAATTTATAAGGTATTTTCTTTCAAGAGAAAAAAAATTTAATCTGTCATTACTGATTTTTGGGATACTGTGACTCAGGGTACAGGGGATAGCTTATTTTTAAACTGAACAATGTTTTATATTTTGAAATATTCCCTTGGGGCTTAAAAAATTGAACATATTTTGTGTGTTGGAAAATGATAGAGGTAGCAAAAATTGCATTCATTATTTTTCTTTTTCTAGCCAATACTGGCCCCTCTTCGTTCTCTTTTTCTACATCCTCTCACCTATTCCATACTGCATAGCAAGAAGATTAGTGGATGATACAGATGCTATGAGTAATGCTTGTAAGGAACTTGCCATATTTCTTACAACAGGCATCGTCGTCTCAGCTTTTGGACTCCCTATTGTATTTGCCAGAGCACATCTGGTAAGTGAATATATTCTTCTATTAATTTTATATTAGACTGTGTGAAATTTTTCTTGGGGCAAGTTTTCATTAATGACATGGAAAAGAGATGAGAGACATAGGAGCCTAAGAGATAGAGATTCAAATCTTACTTTATTGTTTGTTCTTGTTAGCTAATTAAAAATGATAGTGGAGAGCATGGCTTGGCTTTGCAGCAACTGTTGGCTCACCAGTGCTTACCTGTAAAAGTTGGGCATGTCGGCTTCCCCAGTGCTAACTAATGGGCCTGCCCGCTTCAGCTTAAAACATGAAAGACCTGAAAGGCTTGTGTGTGCTCTGCAGGTAGTAATGTATTACACAAAACAGGAGCAGGGGCGGGACTGCATCTACGCACATCTTCCCAAACTCCCAGATCCAGATTCAAGCCTTCATCTCTGGGGAGGTAGAGAAGGCAGTGAGAAGCCAGTTCCCCTACCCATTTAAGAAAATACAGATGGCTCGGCACCTGTGGCTCAATCAGCTAAGGCGCCAGCCACGTACACCTAAGGTGGCGTGTTCGAATCCCCAGCCCGGACCCGCCAAACAACAATGATGGCTGCAACCAAAAAATGGCCGGGCGTTGTGGTGGGCGCCTGTGGTGGGCGCCTGTGGTCCCAGCTACTTGGGAGGCGGAGGCAGGAGACTCACTTGAGCCCAGGAATTGGAGGTTACTGTGAGCTGTGATGCCATGGCACTCTACCCAGGGGGATAGCTTGAGGCTCCGTCTCAAAAAAAGAAAGAAAATACAGATAAGTGTTTCTATCTCTGACACTTGATAATTTAATCTGCCCTCCAGCTGACTTTTTTTTTTTTAATTTTTTTAAGAGACCGAGTCTCAGTCTCTTAAAAAGCTGTGACACCATGGCACTCTACTGAGGGCAACAAAGTGAGACTCTGTCTCTAAAAAATAAAAAAAAGAGAGACCCAAGTCACCCTCAGTAGAGTGTCTTGGCATAATAGTTCACAGCAACCTCCAGCTCCTAGGCTTAGGTGATTCTCTTGCCTCAGCCTCCTGAGTAGCTGGGACAACAAGGCTCCTGCCACAACAGCCGGCTATTTTTTTGTTGCAGTGTGGCCAGGGCTGGGTTCGAACCCGCCACCCTCGATATATGGGGCCAGTGCCCTCTGATCTGAGCCATAGGCACTGCCCTCCAGTTGACTTTTAGATTCCCTAAGGAAGAGTTAGCAAATTTCTTTATAAACAGAAAACTGTAGAATACTATGCTGCTTTATCATAGCCCAGAAGTCAAGCTTGTTTTTGAATAATTATCATCTCATGATTTTCTTTCTAAAGGAACCAAAGGTAAATAAAAACAGCAGTATAAAAGTTCCATTAAGTGTTCAGAACTGTGCAGGGTATTATTACAAACCATATTTGTTTTAGATCATGATTGGCACACAATTGGAACCTTGATTTGCTTGTCATTTTCTTCTTATTTTTCATATGTCTGTTTGTATCTTATTTCCATAGATTGAGTGGGGAGCTTGTGCGCTTGTTCTCACAGGAAACACAGTCATCTTTGCAACTATACTAGGCTTTTTCTTGGTCTTTGGAAGCAATGATGACTTCAGCTGGCAGCAGTGGTGAAAAGGAATTACTGAACTATTGTCAAATGGACTTCCTGTCATTTGTTGGCCATTCACACACACGGAAGACGGGCAGCAATGCTGGCTGGATGGTGTAGCAAGCTTCGTGGGGGTATTCTAGGTGCTCCCATCTTACTTGCATTGTAAGCATACTATTTCACAGAGACTTGTTAAAGGATTAAAAGGATTTTCTCTTTTGGAAAAGCTTGACTGATTTCACACTTATCTATAGTATGCTTTTTGTGGTGTCCTGCTGAATTTAAATATTTATGTGTTTTTCCTGTTCAGTTTTTTTTTTTAATATCACTATGCCTTGTTAAACATTTTTTAAATGTAATAACTGTTTGCATTGGCTAGGAATTCAGAATTCTGCAGGCTGTATTACTGGGCTAAAGTACATCTTTTCTCTTAAAATTCTTTAGCCACCATTATTATAGAAAGTTTTAAAAATAAGTTTTCAATCAGTCAGGATGACATCACTCCCAATGTTATATGCAAACATGCAGACTGTTTGCGTACCTTATACTCAGTGCAGATATAGCTTGTTTATACCTCAGAGGGGCCAAGGATTGATGCTCACACCCTCCAGAAGGGTTGATAATTTTACTAGTAGACAAGTGCTTTGTGAATTGAAAATTATTTTATGGAATTGCTACAGAGGAGTGCTTTTCTTCTTAACTGTTAGAAGAATTTATGTTCAACTTCAAGGTAAAGGTCTAACAGATTTTTGAGATATGGTTTTTGTTTATTATAGTTAAAAGTAGAGTGAGTTGCCATATGGGAAGAAACAATGTGGAAATTCCATTTTCGAAACCTGTTTCTATTTATAAATGAAATTTTTGATCTTCTATCAGCCTTTCTTGTTTTACCGTGAGTAAAATGAATATACCTGGAACTACTGCTGAGGAGGGACAGTTGTATGTTTGCATCATATATACAGAAAACCTCCCTCTGCTTCCTCCGTTTAACTTATTTTGTATATTGTACATATTAAGTAACTTTTCAAATATAGTTTAAATAACAGGTTAGAAGTGTTTAACTTAACCTCGAAAATAATTGCTATGCCATACATTCAGAGTGCCCCCTCCCCTGCAAGGCCTTGACCTGATTAATAAGTGACTTGTTATCTTGCATATAATTAAGGCATTAACAATTTAAGATTTAGACCATGGTAATGTTAGTTCTTATTCTCTAAGGTTATATCATATGTAATTTAAAAGTATTTAAGGCAAGTTTCTGTATACCTCTCAGCTGTTTTGATTTTGATTCCATCATGATAGATCTATTTCCTTATAAAAAGCAACTGTGTGAATTTATGCAAAGTAGGCAAACCCAGCTGCGTAGCAGCTTCAGCCACAAACCTGACGCCCAAATTCCCAGGAATCAGGCATGATCAAACTATAGTGGCCATTCACATCTCACAATTACCAGGACTTTTCTTCAGGAGCTGGTTATGAAAATGTTCCAGTTGGTCAGATAGTATTTTGTTAGGGAAATGTTTGTATGTTTATTCAGTATTCTTACATAAAAATTGTTTTGCCCTCAGCCATACTGAGGAATCCTGACAGTTATCTTTTGTTGTTCTATAAGGTTTATTTCTCAAGAAAGTGGGATCAAATTTGGGGGTTGTTCAGCTTTTTACTGAAGATGCCTAAAGCCGCGGGTTTTACCACCTATCCCGAGCCATTACTTTTAGCTATGAGATGAGGAGAAGCAGGATGAAATGGGGGATGTGGCGGAACCCTTCACACAGGAGGCTGAAGATGACTTCATTGTTAGGATGCACAGGTGCACATGAATTAGGAACCTGTATGTGTTGGAATGCACAGGTGCACATGAATTAGGAACCCGTATGTGTTAGAATGCACAGGTGCACATGAATTCAACAGCTGGTGGCACAGTTGGGGACTCTTTGTGCTTGTAATCTATGGACTTGTTTCAGGAAGTACATTTTCTGGTCCTCTCCCATTTTCCTTTTTCGTTCTTCCAGATGGCAGTGTACTGCTGCTGTTTTGTCCTCTTGGCCATAGACTCTTTTTCTAACAGCTACGTATTCTTTCTGTATTCTGATTGCATTGGCAGCATTGTGTCTTTGACCTTGTACACTAGCTTGACATCGTGCTGTCTCTGATTTTTAGGCTAGCGACTTGAGGTATGAATTTTCCATAGAATATGCACTGACAACAGCATTGCCATTCTTCTATGGAAAGAAAACTTTTGATGATGAAACAATAAAGATTTTAAATATCTATTTTAGTTTGTGGGTGTTTTTGAAATGAAAATAAACTGCTACTGCACACTTCAGTTTCTGAAGTGCATTAATCATTTACTAATGGGCTATAAAGCAGGTGTGGCTCACGTAATATGAGACTGGCAGAGGTTTCACTTCGAAAATTGAAACCAAAGCAACAGACACTACCAAGAAGCCCTATGATTTGAGCTCTAGTTAAAGGACTGAGAGAAGTAGCAATCTGGAGAAGTAGAATTTTGACCTAACTTTTTATGAAAAAAATTGTAGATTTTACTGATTATAAAAAGACTACTACTGGCTTGGTGCCTGTAGCTCAGTGGTTATGGCACCGGCCACATGCACTGAGTGGCAGGTTACAGCCCAGCCCGGGCCTGCTAAACAACAATGACAACTCCAATAACAACAAAAAAATAGCCGGGTGTTGTGGCGGACCCCTGTAGTCCCAGCTACTTGGGAGGCTGAGGCAAGAGAATCACTTAAGCCCAGGAGTTTGAGTTTGCTGTGAGCTGTTATGCCTTCACACTCTACCAAGGGTGACATAGTGAGACTGTCTCAAAAAAAAGTCAGTGCCTTAAACTTAACAAGCAGTGATGCAACATTACTGTCAAGTGGGATATATAGTATGTTGTAGATCTCAGGACGCTTTATGATGCGTGCTAATTGCAGAGAACTTCCGATTTGTGTTTCTTCCATATGACCCTGTATTGTCCTTTCAGTGAAGACGAGGAGCTCTTAGTTTATTGCAGGTCTCCCCATTTCATGGCATTTTCAAGGAAGTAAACATATTCCGTAGGAAATATTTTAGATAACCGAAGCTTAATACATTAAGAACTAACATTTGTCTTATGTAAATGATTTGACCTAAGTATTACACGGGTCATGCTCTTTTTTTTTTTTCTTGACAGCGAGAGAGAGTCTCACTGAGTTGCCCAGGCAAGAGTGCCATGGCATCTGCCTAGCTCACAGCAGCCTCAGTCTCTTGGATTCAAGCAACCCTCCTGCCTCAGCTTCCCAAGTAGCTGGGACTATAGGCATCCCCCCCCCCCAACAATGCCCAGTTAATTTTTCCTATTTTTAGTAGAGATGGGGCCTTGCTCTTTCTCAGGCTGGTCTCCAACTCCTGAGCTCAAGTGATCTTCCCATCTCAGTCTCCCCCAGTGCTGGGATTACAAGCGTGAGCCACCCAGCCTTAGATGGGTCATACTCTTGTTTTTAGAATATATTGAAACACTTAATTTTTCTTTGGTTATTTAAAATTATTAACACAAAAAAAATTTTTTTTGCAGTTTTTGACTGGGGCTGGGTGTGAAGCCACCACCTCCAGCATATGGGGCCAGCACCCTACTCCTTTGAGCCACAGGTACCGCCCTACCACAAATTATTTTTCCCATATCATAAATATCTGCAGATCTGTATCTTTTCTGGAGTTGTGTTTTTCTTGGCTTTTTTTTTTTTTTTTTTTTTTGAGACAGAGCCTCAAGCTATCCCCCTGGAGAGAGTGCTGTGGCATCACAGCTCACAGCAACCTCCAACTCCTGGGCTCAAGTGATTCTCTTGCCTCAGCCTCCCAAGTATCTGGGACCACAGGCGCCCGCCACAACGCCTGGCTATTTTTTGGTTGTAGCCATCATTGTTGTTTGGCAGGCCGGGCTGGATTCGAACCCGCCGCCACCTTAGGTGTATGTGGCTGGCGCCTTAGCCACTTGAGCCACAGGTGCCGAGCCTTTCTTGGCTTTTCTTAACAACTTTTTGTTCCCAGTGTCCCTTCTTTTGTTTCTAGTGTGCTGATTTATAGTGTGGTAGGAAGAGTGGAAAGTTGTCAGAGAAAAATATAAAGTAACCACTGGGCACCGTGGTGGCTCCCACCTATAATCATAGCATTCTGGGAGGCTGAGGCGGTGGATTGCTTAAGCTCAGGAGTTCAAAGCCAGACTGAGCAAAAGCGAGACCCCGTTTCAAAAAAAAAGAAAAAAAATAGGTATTGTGGCAGGCACCAGTACCTGGGAGACTGAGGCAAGAGGATCTCGAGCCCAGGAGTTTGAGGTTGCTATGAGCTGTGACGCCACAGCACTCTATCCAGGACACAGACTCTGTCTCAAAAAAAATAAAAGTAGGGCAGTGCCTGTGGCTCAAAGGAGTAGGGCACCAGCCCCACATACTGGAGGTGGCGGGTTCAAACCCAGCCCCGGCCAAAAACTGCAAAAATAAATAAATAAAAGAAAAGCTAGTTCTTAACTGTGTATGAGATGATCTGAGCTTGCAAAAGGGACATCAGATAAGGGAGGTGTTACTGTGCTATGCAGTAGAAGAAGCCCTATACTTAAGTTTTCTATGCTATAATGGAGTTATCTGAGCTTATGATACTCAGACACTTGTATCTGATTTTGAGGGTCTTATATCTCTCTTCACCATTTGTTTTTAGTTAAGCCTAGGGATGGGGCAGTACCTGTGGTTCAGTGAGTCGGGCACCGGCCTCATATACCAAGGGTGGCAGGTTCAAATCCGGCCCCTGCCAAACTGCAAGAACAAAAAAAAAAAAAAATAGCTTGGGCATTATGGCAGGCGCCTATAGTCCTAGCTACTTGAGGTTGCTGTGAGCTGTGACACCCTTGCACTCTACCAAGGGCGACAAAGTAAGACTCTGTCTCTTAAAAAAGAAAGAAAGAAAGTCTAGGGATGAAGACATATTTAGTTTTTTTGCTGTTTTTGGTCAGGGTTGGGCTTGACCACCACCTCTGGTATAAGGATGGGGCCAGCGCCCTACTCCTTTGAGCCACAGGCACCGTCCATGTTTAGTTTATTTTTACAAGAAACTTTGTACTTAATGGTTTGCTTCCAGTCTCTTGGGAATTATTTGAATCTATCTCTGGGTTTAGGGCCACACACTATGTATAGTCACAATAATTCAGGTATTAATTGTTAAACTTCCATGGGGTACTGGCCACATTCTCTGGGGCTAGTGGATCAAACCTGGCTCAGGCCTGCTAAAAAAAAAAAAAAAAGCCAGGTATTGTGACAAGCACCTGTAGTCCCAGCTACTAGGGAGGTTGAGGCAAGAGAATCGCTTGAGCCCAAGAGTTTGAGATTGCTGTGAGCTATGACACCACGACACTCTACTAAGGGCGACAAAGTGAGACCCTATCTCAATAAAAAAGAAAAAAAATTGTTAAACTTCTAAATTCCAATTTTGGAGAAAATAGGAAATTGAAAATGTTTCCACGATGGCTTGGTGCCTGTAGCTTAGCAGGTAGGGCACCAGCCACATACACTGGAACTGGAGGGTTTGAATCAAGCCCAGGCCTGCCAAACAACAATGACAACTACAACCAAACAAAAAATAACCTGGTGGTGTGGGCGCCTGTAGTCCCAGCTACTTGGGAGGCTGAGGCAAGAGAATCGCTTAACCCCAAGAGTTTGAGGTTGCTGTGAGCTGTGATGCCACTCTACCCAGGGTGACAGCTTGAGACTGGAAAAGTTTCCACAAGTAAGAGTTTATAACCATAAAACATTCCTTTTTCAATTAGAAGTCTGTTTTCTTGTCTGTATTTAGAAGCAGTACTAATGGGGAATATGGGGTTTTAAAATTTCAGGAACCCAGTGGCACCTGTGGCTCAAAGGAGTAGGGCACCAGCCCCATATACTGGAGGTGGCGGGTTCAAACCCAGCCCCAGCCAAAAACTGCAAGAAAAAAAAAATTTTTTTTTCAGGAACCAGCAGAATGGCACATAATATAAAAGAGAAGCATTGTGGCAATTTACAACCATAGAAGCCATCAAATAGGATAAAATATTAAAGAATAAATCTAAGTATTTCCATGTCTGTTTGCAAGAGCATTATTGTTTAATAATTAAGTTATATTGATTTGCAATATGTCTGACGTTTAATACCAAAGGTATCTTTTTCTCTTGGCAAATCAATTTATTATGTACTATCAGGTAAATACAGTTCTATAAAAGTTCCATACATTTACCATAAAAGTAAGTGAACTGGCGGTGCCTGTGGCTCAGTGAGTAGGGTGCCAGCCCCATATACCGAGGGTGGCGGGTTCAAACCTGGCCCTGGCCAAACTGCAAGAAAAAATAGCCAGGCATCCTGGCGGGTGCCTGTGGTCCCAGCTACTCGGGAGGCTGAGGCAAGAGAATCACCTAAGCCCAGGAGTTGGAGGTTGCTGTGAGCTGTGGCACTACGGCACTCTACCAAGGGCGATAAAATGAGACTGTGTCTCAAAAAAAAAAAAAAAAAGTAAATGAACTTTTTTAGTTTTGGAAGCCTCCTCAAAATAGGACAGATTTTTTTCCCTAAAAGTTGGGTTTCCTTCCTATCAAATATTTGAGGATTATTTATTATTTATTTATTTTTTGTGACAGAGTCTCACTTTGTCCCCCTCAGTAGAGGGCTGTGGCATCACAGCTCACAGCAACCTCAAACTCTTGGGCTTAGGCAATTCTCTTGCCTCAGTCTCCCAAATGGCTGGGACTACAGGCACTTGCCACAATGTCCAGCTGTTTTTAGAGATGAGGTCTTGCTCTGGCACAGGCTGGTCTCGAACTTATGCACTCAGGCAACCTACCCATCTCTGCCTCCTAGAGTGCTGGGATTATAGGCATGAGCCACTGTGCCCAGCTTTGAGGATTTTTTTTTTTTTTTTGAGACAGAGCCTCGAGCTATCGCCCTGAGTAGAATGCCATTACATCATAGCTCACAGCAACCTCCAACTCCTGGGCTCAAGCAATTCTCCTGCCTCTGCCTCCCAAGTACTGGGACTATAGGCATCCACCACAATGCCCGGCTATTTTTTGGTTGCGGCCATCATTGTTGTTTGGTGGGCACAGGCTGGATTGGAACCCACCAGCTCAGGTGTATGTGGCTGGCACCTTAGCCACTTGAGCCACAGGTGCCAAGCCAAAGCTTTGAGGATTGTTTCTAAAAATGTTTACAGTTGAGACAACTTTCTAGGATTAAACTAAAAGATGGATTTAATTTTTTTGTCATGGTCTAAATCTTCAACTTCTAAAATATGTAAAAATTGGCTCTAAAATCTAATTATGAATACAAAATTATGACGAAATGAAGACAAAAGTATTAGTTCCTAACAATTAAAAAAAAATGATTTTAGCTCAGGACCTATAACACAGTGGTTTCACCACCAGCCACATACACCAAGGCTGGTGGGTTCAAACCCAGCCCAAGGCTGCTAAACAATGACAACTGCAATTAAAAAATAGCCGGGTGTTGTGGCTGGTGCCTGTAATCCCAGCTACTTGGGAGGCTGAGATAAGAGAATCGCTTAAGCCCAAAAGTTTGGTATGAGTTGTGATGCCCCGGCACTGTCCTGAGGGCAACATAGTGAGACTCTGTCTCCAAAAAAAACAAGACAATTTTGAGTCATACTTCATACTACAAATGATGTTTGTCATTTACCAATGTAATGTCAGTTACCTAGTAATTATTTTCATAGTCCAGTGCTTAAAACAATAGGTTAGAACTTATTTAAAAGAACAAACCAACACTTCCAGATGCTGACAGATGTCCAACTAATTAGGTAAAATCAATTTAGTTCACATCTATATATTTAGCAATGTCACTGACATAGTTAAGCTGAAATTCCATGTTTGGTTCCAGCTTTTTTTTTTTTTTTTGAGACAGAATCTCACTGTGTCACCCTTGGTAGAGTGCTGTGGCGTCACAGCTCACAGCAACCTCAAACTCTTGGGTTTATGCAGTTCTCTTGTCTCAGCCTCCTAAGTAGCTGGGACCACAGGTGCCCGCCACAAAGCCTGGCTATTTTTCTGTTGCAGTTGTCATTGTTCAGCTGGCCTGGGCCACATATACAGGCTGGCACCCTAACCACTGAGCTACAGGCACCACCAGCTTTTATTTAAATAAAAAAAAAAAATCAAATCTCACTCTGTCACCCGGGGTAGAGTGCCTTGGTGTTATAGCTAACAGCAATCTCAAACTCCAGGGTTCAAGTGATCCTCCTGCCTCAGTCTACCAAGCAGCTGAGACTATAGGTCAATGCCCAGCTAGATTTTCTAATTTTAGTAGACACAGGAGTGTTGCTCTTGCTCAAGTTGGTCTTGAACTCCTGAGCTCAAGGGATCCACTTGCTTCAGCCTCCCAGAGTGCTAAGATTACAGGCATGAGCCACCACGCCCAGCTTGGTTCCAGCTTTTTAATCTAGAAAATGTAATTGTTCCCAATGGCAGTTGTACACCACCTGACAGCACTCTAAGTACTATTGGGGGATAAGAAAAAAATTGAACCATATGGTCCCTCCCTAAACTGGCAGTCTAGGAAGATAAACAGCCATACAAAAACATTACCAAGGAAGCCGATGCATGCTTGCTTATCCATGCTAAGAGAGAGGTGCAGAAGCTCAGGCCAGGATGGAGAGGTTTGAGGAGCAAAAGTAAGTGGAGGGTGATTTCCTGTTCTTTGGTCCAAGGCTGGCTACCAGGGTCCTGGGGATGTGAGCGTTTCTGGAGCAGCATTCTGTTATGCCTTCTTTAGCTACCTGGGGTTTAGAAAGCACTTGGGGCAGCAGCAATGGTGGTGGCAGCTTCCCGATTCCAGCCCTCTGATCTTGTTGATCCCAGATACCCTGGATGTCTGAGAAGTGGTGAGATCCAGCCTTTATGTTACAGGGATAACCAAGTGGATCTGCAGATGACTTGTGTGCGAGACAAGAGTAGAATCAACAGTGACTGCCAAGTTTCGATCGTCCATGTCAGCTGCCTAGTAGCAAATACGCAGGTAGAGTTTGAAGACTAGAAGGTTGGAGACATGCACAGGCTACTGGTTCATCACATCCATGTGTGACAAAAATATAATAATTTGATTTCAGAGTTTTACCAAACAATTCCATTGAAACTTGGGACACTTGGCTCAGCGCTTGTGGCTCAATCGGCTAAGGCGCCAGCCACATACACCTAAGGTGGCGGGTTCAAATCCCCAGCCCGGGACCGCCAAACAACAATGATGGCTGCAACCAAAAAATGGCCGGGCGTTGTGGCAGGCGCCTGTGGTCCCAGCTACTTGGGAGGCGGAGGCAGGAGACTCGCTTGAGCCCAGGAGTTGGAGGTTGCTATGAGCTGTGATGCC
>CAUYQV010083751.1:0-16383 GCA_963574575.1 Galagoides demidoff
AAACTTTGGAAAAGTTAATCACAATTGGGGATGCTTTATTTGGATTGAGTCTTGCTGGGGTTCTGAAACTGTCTGCTATCTGAAATTCTGTATCTCTTGCAATGCTTGGGAAATTCTCCTCCAAAATCTCTTGGAGTAGAGCATCTGTACCTTTAGGATTATCCTCTTCTCCTTCAGGAATTCCTATAAGATGAATGTTTGAACTTTTGGAGTGATCCCACAACTCTCTCAAGGCATGATTAGTTTTTGCTCTCCATTTGTCTGCCTCTTTGAGTGTTTGGGAACATTTAAAAGCTTTGTCTTCAGTTTCAGAGATCCTTTCTTCTGCCTGGTCAACTCCATTAGTGAGGAATTCTACTGTATTTTGGAGCTCCTCAACTAACTTTTTTGTTTCCTTGAGCTCTGCTACCTCTTTTCTCATTATGTCCATATCTTTGCTGATTTTGTCTTTGAATTCATTAATTTCTTGAGACAATCTTTGGAATTCAATTTCCATCTTTTCTTCCATTCTATTTTTCTTATTTGCCATCCATATTCTGAATTTGATTTCTGACATTGCTGCCATTTGTCTATGCATGGCATCTTTAGTTGTATCTCCTTTGTCATTTCTTGGGGGGGGGTGTTGATTTACTCTGGTTATTTGTGTTGACAGAGTTCTTCTGTTGGGTCTATACCATGTTTATTTTCTACCATTTGGTTATTAGAACTGGTAGGGTGAGACTGAACTGGGGTTCCCAGGTAGTAGAGATAGCACCTTACCAAAGCACTAGGCTTTGTAATTATGGCTTATCTCCTACAACCTTACAAAGGTCCCTTTCAGAGTTTTAGCTGGAGACTCTGAGGACCTACTTGGTGAGATAGTGCAAGCTACCTCTGTTTTGATATCAGCCAACCTCTACCCTATCCTAACAAACCACAGTATTAGATTTAAATCTTGACTGTGAAAAGATACAAACAGCTGCCTAGCCCCCACCCTTCAGTTCTTTTCTGCCACAGAACTTTAAAGTTCAACCTCAGAATGTCCCTGAGTGGACAGCCCCAGATACAGTTCCAATTAAATTGTCTCAGGCAGTGCAAACCCTGCTCAACGGAGAGGGGTTCAAGGGTTTCCAACAGCACAATTAGAGCCAGGGAGCCACACTCCCACCCACCCAACTCAGTCCACACTGTTGTCCACTTCTCTGCTCACAGGCCAAGTTGGAGCCAGGAGCCATGCCCCCACCCAACAGTCTCAGTCCACACCCAGCTAGCCTCTGCTTGCCAGACCAGCTGGAGTCAGGGGACCACACCCCCACCTGCCAGTCTCAGTCCACTGCCTGGCAAGCCTCTGTTCACAGGCTCCATTAAAGTCAGGGCACTTCACCCCACCTGCAGGTGTCAGTCTTCACCCAATAAGCCTCTGCTCACCAGCCCCATTGGAGATAGGGGACCATGCCCTAGCCCTCAGGTCTTGCTTCACACCCAGCAAGCCACTGCTTGAGGGTTCTGTTGGAATCAGGGACCACTCCCTTGTTCTCAGGTCTCAGTCCACACCTAGCAAGCCTCTGCTCATAGGCCCAGCAGGGGCTGGGGACCAGCCCTGTTTGCTGAACTCAGTCCACACGGGGCAACCACTCTCCCACTGTGGGTGCCATCATAGCCAGGGGTTCTGCATCCTGTCCTGCTGGATACAGCCCAAACTGAGGGTCAACACCACCACTGTCCAGTCATAGTCATAACCAGGGGACTGCTCCTCCTCCCTCTGAGTGTCCCTTTCTTCCCACACCCTCTTTCTTCACATATTCCATCCTGAGAGTTGGTGGTCCACACTATGCCCAGATCTCAGGACAAGACCAAACACTTTGTGCTCTTCAGGGAGCAGAACATCAGACCAACATGCGAGGGGGAAAGGGTGGACAGGGAGTTTGGACTTGTGGGGGAAAATATCTGTCCAATTTTGTGCCTGGCAGGGTGGTGTCTAGGTTCATAAGTAGGATCTCCCTGGAGAAAGAGAATTGGAGTTTAGTGGCTCTCTCCAGCTAGGTAAAATCAGAGGTCTTTTGTTCCCTGCTCATTCTCAGATAGCCTGCAGCAGGCCCCCTGCTTGAGGGAGGGGTCTCCCATCTTCTAGTCGATAGGCTTTGTAGTGCCCTGTTAGAGTCAGGGCACTTCACCTTGCCTGCAGGTCTCAGTCCTCACCCAGTCAGCCTCTTGAATGCTCTTCCTTGGAGTTACAGCTTGCCGAATTCTTGGCTTAGCTCCCCACCTTTGGCTTCATAGAGTCCAATTCCATCCAGTTTTTCTTCCTCTGCTCAGGAACCTGTGCCAAGAGTTGCTACCAGTCAGCCATCTTCCCAGAATTCTTCTATCCCTTTCATTTTTAGCACCCTCTTATTACTTTCTCATGCTGATTCCTTCTTCTATGTCTAGGTATTTAAAGCATACTTGCTGTTTGGTCTTTTCCCCAATAATTCTATTTTTTTGGAGTTCTAGGGTGGGAGATAATCCTGTTCTATGTTGTGTCTGCTTACTCTCATTCATGACAGATTGTTCCTTCTTATATTTTGTAATTGAGGGCTGTGAACTCAGGTTCAGCAGGGACTTAGCAGTTGTAATCCACATGACCAGGTCTGAGGGTCTGTCTCTCTGGAGAGATTTTGTGTCGTCTCTGCCAAGAGTAATTCAGGGGTATTACCAATCCTGGACCACATTATTTGTTAATTTCATTTGGGTTCCCCAGACCATGCCGATGGTGTAAATATCAACGTCAAGTCTAAGTGAGGGTAAGTCTTTGGTTATAAATTAACTAGGGGTATCTTTTATTGTCACCAGATATCAGTGTCACCAGATATCAGGGTGAGACAGACAAGGTTAGGGTGCTCCCTAGGCTGAAGGCAGATTTTTTTTAATCTATTCTGTCACTGAGTATCACCCTTTAAAGGTCCAAGCTTTCTTTCAGAGTCTCAGTTTTCAACCCCCCCAGGCAAGGCCTCCCTTCAATCTCTAGGTGGGTGTAAGACCCAAGCCGGTTCATTGCCAAGATCCACAGCCACCTAGCACCCCACAGAACTCTGGTGTTCATTTCCTCTTCATGCTTCCTGGGGATTCCCCTTACTTTCTTGCAACCCAGAACTTTTGTTTCTGAGGCCCTCATTTCAGGGTGCCATTTTCTGAGCCCCATCAATGTGTGTATGGGTGGATAGGTGGGAGAATGAATATGTGTATAAGCTAATGGATAGATAAATAAATGCGAGGATACATGCATGAATGCCTGTGAACTTCCTGAAGTAAGGTCCAACTTGCTATTCCAGAGTTGTCTTGATATTCCTAGACCCAGACCATGATCTAAAACATAATAGGGACCAGGTGAGGACCATTTTTAACTAGCCTTGGTGCTGCCCAGGTTCCCTTGTAGTTAAGGGCATCCATGTAACCCAGTCTGGCCCCTCTTCTCACTCCCCTTTTTCCCTCCTGCTAGTTAGAATCTGGACATGGTGAGAATGGTGAGACATTGTGGATGAGGGCAAGATCCCAAGGATGGCTGAGCTATGATACAGAAGGAGCCTGAGTCACAGGCTCTGCACACCAGCCCTGAGCTACCCACCTCAGCATTATCACATGATAGAGAGCTAATATTTTCTTTTGTATAAATTACTGTCCTTCTGGGTCTCTGTAAATCCAAACCTATTATATCTTAACTAAAACACCATGTCAGGTCTCTCCTGACTTCAAGACCTATCTGTCTAACAGCTGCGTAATATTCCCCCCAAGATGTCTCAAAATGATCTTAAGCTGTGTGACCACTTCCCACCAAGCCTGGTCTTCCCTCTCCTTCCTCCTTGACTCCTTCTTGCCCCCTCCCAAATGCCCCTGAGTTTGCCCACTTCTCTCCACACCTATTTTTACAATCCTAGTTCTGTTCCACTCATTGCCCCTGAATTGCATCTAAGTGGTCTCTCTGTTTCCATTTTCTTTTCTTTTCTTTGAGACAGAGTCTCATTATGTCGCCCTTGGTAGAGTGCGGTGGCTCACAGCAACCTCAAACTCTTGGGTTTAAGCAATTCTCTTGCCTCAGCCTCCCAGGTAGCTGGGACTACAGGCACCTGCCACAACATCCAGCTATTTTTTGTTGTTGTTGTTGTCGTCGTCGTCGTCGTCATTTGTTGTTTAGTAGGCCCAGGCCAGGTTCAAACCCGCCATCCCCAGTGTTTGTGGCTGGCATCCTAACCACTGAGCTACGGGTGCCAAGCCTCTTTCTTTTTTGAGACAGAGTCTCACTTTGTTGCCCTTGGTAAAGTGCCGTAGCATCATAGCTCACAGCAAACTCAAATTCTTGGGCTTAAATGATTCTCTTGCCTCAGCCTCCCAAGTTGCTGGAACTACAGGTGCCCTCTACAACTCCTCCGGCTATTTTTAGAGACAGGGTCTTGCTCTGGCTAAGGTTGGTCTTAAACTTCTGAGCTCAAGCAATCCATTCACAGTGGCCTCCCAAAGTGCTGCGATTATAGGAGTGAGCCACCGCTCCCAGCCTGAAACTGAACTTTTTACATGCCACTTATAAATGTTACCTATAAATCAGTATTCGGGAAAATTTTCCTTTCTTAAACCTCACTTTAATAAAAATTTAGATATTGTAAAAAATTCTGTTAATAGAAACAAATATAGATATTCTAATTAAAATGAGAATACTTTTTTTGATTTTATATTAGCAAAATCTTTGATAAGTTTCTTTCTTTTTTTCCTTTTTTGAGATAGGCTCTAGCTCTGTCACCCTGGCTAGAGTACAGTGTCATCCTCATAGCTCAATACAACCTCAAACTCCTGGGATCAAGTGCTCCTCCTGCCTTAGCCTCTCAAAATGCTAGGATTACAGGCTTGAGCCACCACACCCAGCCCCTTTGATGAGTTTCACAACTTCCTTTTCTCTGCACTCCCCCCAACTATTGGGTTCCTCTGTTAAACAGTGCTAGTTCTTCACTAAAGACTATTGTCTCAGAGTGTTCCTTCCAAAGTTTTAAGTTAGTTTTGATTTGGAAAGAGAACATTCTGTGGTAGATAGTGCTGAAAAATTAAAAAAATCAAAATAATAAAGGACTTGTTTTATGGGAAAACTTGCATTCATGTTGTAGAGTTCTATACTAACTGTAACAGGATGTGTAAGACCGTTTATTGGCTAATTTCTGAGATCAAACATTAGTACACTTTTCTAGAAGACAGAAAATGGGTGGCCATCATATTGGCAGAGAATGCTGGCCCAGAACACAGATAGGAGAAGGTGCGAGGCTCCTCACACAAGATGCTGTCCTCAACAAGACCAGTAGGAGAAGGAAGAGAAAACAAATGATTAATTAAGGGTGAAGCTCAGAACCACTCCACTGCCATTCCTGGGTACAGTCAGTATTTGCTCCCAGGAAGCAAAAAAAGGGAAGAAGAAAAAAAGAAAGAGATAGGGCGGCGCCTGTGGCTCAGAGAGTAGGGCGCTGGCCCCATATACCAAGAGGGTGGGTTCAAACCTGGCCCTGGCCAAACTGCAACAACAACAAAAAAATGGCTGGGCGTTGTAGTGGGCCCCTGTAGTTCCAGCTACTCAGGAGGCTGAGGCAAGAGAATCACCTAAGCCCAAGAGTTGGAGATTGCCGTGAGCCATGATGCTACGGCACTCTACCGAGGGCGATAAAGTAAGACTCTGTCTCTAAAAAAAAAAAGAAAGAAAGAAAAAAGAAAAGAAAAAAAGAAAGAGGTCATAAATTTATATGCATAAAGCAACCAACCAGGTGGCACAGTGAGTGATATGGACAAGGGGATGGATGGAGGTGAAAAGAGACCACAAGTCCAACTAACTATAGGTGTGCCTGTCACTCAGCTCCACCATGTCCATTCATCTGGTCTTCCAGGAGGAGCTAAAAGTCTGAATTTTGGGGTGAAATCAACCAAAATGTTCATAACCTATAAATATACATAAATCTATCTATCTATAAAAGCCAAATGAAATGAGTCTGAGCCAGCTTGGCACCTATAGCTCAGAGGCTAGGGTGCCAGCCACATACACCAGAGTTGGCAGGTTCGAATCCAGCCCGTCCTGCCAAACAACAATGACAACTACAACCAAAAAATAGCCAGGTGTTGTGGCGGGTGCCTGTAGTCCCAGCTATTTGGGAGGCTGAGGCAAGACAATCACTTAAGCCCAAGAGTTAGAGGTTGCTGTGAGCTGTGATGCTATAGCACTCTACTGAGGGTGACATAGTAAGACTCTGTCTCAAAAAAAAAGTACTTTATATAATAAAATACCTCTCAGGATATGGAGCAAAATGATAACAAATTAAATTAAATTAAATTTTAAAAAGGGGGAAATATGGAAGAAAAGAGATGGAGAATCAATTCATTCAATATTTGCTTAATGGAAGTTCTGAAAAGAGAGAACAGAGAAAATGGAGGGAAGGAAATAATCTGATAAGATACCATTCTATTGAGAAAACATTTCCAACAGAGTAAAAGTCTGTGCAAGTGGTCCTCACTCTAGCTGCACAGTGGACTCTCAGGAGGAGCTTTTAAAACACTGATGCTGAGGCTCCTGCTTCTGGCCAAGATGAGTAACAGATGTGGAATCACCCTCCAGCTTGAACCAATCACTACCATCACTACCGTCATCATCACCAGGCCAAAAACAGTCCCAAGACATGGAACAGTGGTGTTCAAAACACTGGACATGAAGCAATGACAATAATGCAAGCAATAAAATCCCAGAAGAAAGGAAAAGCCATGTTTACAGGTAATGTCCTTTCAGGAAACTCCAGCTTACACCTTTGAGAGAGTTTCCCAACTGTGGGGCAGGGATGGGGAAATGAAGAGGGGTGCAGACTTCCTGAGTTGAGGAAAAGGAACATGGAGTTCAAGGAAACCACCACAGCTAGAGTTTACAGGCCAGAACACTGGAGAAGAGAGGGCTGCCAGAGAACCTCAGAGCATTCGGAGGCTCCTTCTCAAGTATTCAGGTAAGAACTAATCAGCACGTGTGTGAGGCAACCTTCCAAGGCCAGGGAAAGAACCATCTGAAAGGATTAGAGGAACAGTGCCAGGACTCACTCAAGGCCAGGGCCGAGGCCTTTTCTTTCCCACCAGCCAAACTGGAAAAACTCATAATTCACAAGGCATTGGGTAGAGTACACAGGAAGGTTTGGCCTCAGTAACGGCGAATAATTAACCCTAGGACCCGCCTAACAATCATAAAGATTATACAAATACCTCATGCTCAACAGGGTAAAATTTATGATACCTGACAAGCAATCAAAGATTATTTCAGGCATAATAAAGCATTAATGAGGAGACAATCTGAAGACTGGGAAAAAATGTTTCCAAGCAATACATTTGATAAGGTGTTAATATCTAAAATATATGAGGAACTCAGATCTGGTACAGTGGCTCATGCCTGTAGTCTTAAGCACTCTGGGAGGTTGAGGCCAGTGGTTTGCTTGAGGTCAGGAGTTGGAGACCAGCCTGTGCAAAAGCAAGACCCCTAAAAATAGAAAAACTAATTGGGCATTGTGGCAGGCACTGGTAGTCCCGGCTACACACTGAGGCAGGCGGGTTCAAACCTGGCCTGGGCTTCCTAAACAACAATGACAATTGCAACAAAAACATAGCCGGGAGCTATGGTGGGTGCCTGTAGTCCTAGCTTGGGAGACTGAGGCAAGAGAATCGCCTAAGTCCAAGAGCTGGAGGTTGCTCTGAGCTGTGATGCCATAAGGGTGACAAAATAAGACTCTGTCTCTAAGAAAAAATAAAAACATTATTGGGCCACACCTGTAGTAATCCTAGCATCCTAGGAAGCCAAGGTGATCCCTTGAGCTCAAGAGTTCAAGACCAGCCTGAGTAAGAGCAAGACCCCGTGTGTGTGTGTGTGTCTCTCTCTCTCTCTTTTTTTTTTTTCGCCAGGGCTGGGTTTGAACCTGCCACCTCCAGCATATGGGGCCGCGCCCTATCCTTTTGAGCCACAGGCACTGCCCAGCAAGACCCCTTCTCTACTAAAAATAGAAAACCTAGCTGAGTGGTGTTGTAGATGCCTGTAGTTCCAGCTACTCAGGAGGCTGAAGCAGGAGGATCACTTGAGCCCAGGAGTTTGAGGTTGCAATGAGCTATGATGCCATGGCACTCTAACCCGTACTACAGAATAAGACTCTGTCTCAAAATCAATCAATCAATAAATAAGAAAAGAAAGAAACCATTAGTGTTCTTCATATATTGATATATTATTCCAACAAAGATGCTTGCTTTTTCCTTTGGTTAAAAAGCATCCAATTTACCTAGAAGAAGGCAACTTGTGAGATAGCCCCATGTTGGTGCTGTCTTAAGCTCCTGAATCCTTTAGCTGAAGAACTAACAAAGAGAAAACAGGTTACTCAGGGACCCACCAAGTATCTATGATAATCTTTGTCCCTGATAATTTTCTGGGTGTTCTGTGCTAGATTCCGGTGACCTGAAGAGCAATGTATGCCAGAAATAAGAAAGCCCACATTATCTGGGGTAGATCTGGCGTGTACAGAGATTGACGGAGATGTTATTCACAGCTTCAGCGTCAGATTTTCTTCAGTACTTTGTATTTGACCTTACAAACTGAGCTACTTGGGGCCTCTGAAAGCAAGTCTTAGATGTTGGCTGAGTTCTGCCAAAATGATCTATTATTCAGGAAGTCATTAGAATAAAGTATAGAGATGCTGAAACATTTATGGAATTTTACCTACTCTATTGTTTTGAAGGGCTGGCAATAAATTAATATACATGTCCTAGCATAATACCACAGTGGGATTTTTTTAAAGAGTCAAAGTAGAATTGTTTGCAGATACAATTTGATTTGCTAATGTCTTGCTGGTTTTTAATGTTTTCACCTTTTGTAGCCTTGGCACACAAAAACTCATGCCCACTGAGGCAATGCACTGACTCTATTGCCCTTGTTTGACCTCTTGCTGTCCTAGAACCTTTGGAGTGACTGCCCCACCTCTAGGCTTCCATAGCATCAATTTGTGGAGGGATGAGTTGATGGAAGCTCCAGGAGAAAGAGCAGCTGGATGGGGAAGGGTGGGTGGATGAGAAGGAATGGGGATCTGCTGAAAGGGTGGATAAGGGAAGTAGGTAGCCAAAGAGAGTATATGGAAGGGGTGGGTGGGCAGGTTAGTGATGCAAGCTGCTGGTGAACTTGGAGTACTCAGGGCTTTGAAAGGTCACTGCAGTAGCTTGGGCAGTTGGATGGGGATCTGATGAGGAGATTAAGTTTCTGAAAGTGGGTGGAAGAAAGAACCACTACAAATTCCTTCCCAGCTTTCATGCTTTAGCAGCTGTTATACAGTACTCGTATTTCCTTGGCTATTGTCTTTGGCATCAAAAGGGAGACACAAGCAGAGGAGAATGGGTGGTGTGGTAGCAGTGCCCCCTGGTGCACATGAGGGGAGTTGACATAGAGTAGTCTCCATATTGTCCTTAAGAATTTTTTCGTCTATTCTTCCACCTCAACCCCACCCCCACAGTAGAATAAAACTCCCTGAGGACAGGGATTTTGGATTTGTATCCATTTACTCATTGTGGTGTATCTGCCATCCAGACTAGCACCTGAAACATAGTAGGTGCTCAGTAAATATTTAATGAATGCACAGTAGAATAAAACTCCATGAGGTCAGGGACTTTTTTACTTCTTGATTTTTCTTTTTTTTTTTTAAGAGACAGTCTCACTTTGTCGCCGTCAGTAGAGTGCCGTGCCATCACAGCTCACAGCAACCTCCAGATTTTGGGCTTAGGCGATTCTCTTGCCTCAGCCTCCCGAGTAGCTGGGACTAGAGGGGCCCACCACAACGCCTGGCTATCTTTTTGTTGCTGTTTGGCCGGGGCTAGGTTCAAACCTGCCACCTTAGGTATATGGGGCCGGCGCCCTACTCCCTGAGTCACAGGTGCCACCGGATTTTTGACTTTTATCCGTTTATTCATTGTTGTATATGTACCATCTAGAGTGGCACCTAAAACACAGTAGGTGTTAAGTAAATATTTACTGAATCCATGAATAATAGATTTCAAACTCTGCTGCATGATTCATTGATATGTGAGACTATGCAGCTCTCTCTTAGCAGAGCCTCAGTTTCCTCATGGGTAAAATGGAGATGCTAACACCCACCCCTCACAAGCATTAACAGGGGAAAGAGGCCTACACATGCTGGACAAGGGCACTGGGTCATTGCTTGTTCCCTTCTTACCCACCAGCCAGCACTGACAGTGCATCACATACTAGCCGCAGCACGCCATCTGCACTAAGAAACCAATTTGATGGGCACTATGCCAGGCATCGGGGAGCCTGGGGAAATAACCCCAGCCTGGTCTCAGGCTGGCCAGACAAGGAAGATGGACAGCCAGATGGACAAGAGAAGGCCAGGTAAGGGGTAAGATCCCTCTTCCACCATCCATGTATCCATGTCCCATTCCCCACCCATAGCCACACCCAGCTCTTCTGACTGTCTTGAACCATCACGCTCCCTCGGTCCCCCTTGACTTTGCAGATGCTGGACCTTATGCCTGCATTCTCTTCTCTCCAACCCATGGCCCCATGTTCAACCCTCTAGAACAGCTGCCTCCTGCTCTCTTTGCATCTCCCCGCAAATGCATCTTCCTGCAAGCAGATTTGATCCAAATTGCAAATATTTTTACCTACTTTCGAGCTTGAATCAAATTGTTCTTAGGACAGATTCCAAATCCTCTGACCTACCAATTTTGTGGTCTGGACCCAGCCCATCTTTCAGCCATCTTGCCTTTCCCAGTCCTGGCTTCAGATCTTACACCAAACCCAAGCTATTTCCTACTCTGGGCCTTTGCCATGCAGCTTCCTCTGCCTGGAAATCCACTCCCTTGTGAGGAGGGCATGAGTTGTTCTTGACTGCCCAGGATCCATTTCCTTTTCTTCTGGTAATGGAATCCCCTCGCCAGTTCTCAGATCTGGAAGTTTCTGTAGGGCTGACTCATTTCTGGGTTCAAGGGGAACCTCAAGACAAAGCCTGGCATGTTCTTTTTTAACTGGATTACTGTGGGTGTGACATGCAGTCTCCAGTTGGCCACAGCCCACTCCCTTTTGTTTTATTCCAGATTCACCCATTTATTTTATCTGCTTGGGTCCTGGACACATTGCAGTTTGTAATTCTTTTTTTTTGTTTGTTTGTTTGTTTTGTTTTTGAGACAGATTCTCACTATGTCTCACTACTCACCCTGGGTAGAGTGTCATGGTGTCACAGCTCACAGAAACCTCAAACTCCTGGGCTTAAGCGAGTCTCTTGCATCAGTCTCCCAAGTATCTGGGACTATAGGTGCCCACAGCAATGCCCAGCTATTTTTTGTCGTTGTTGTTGTAGTGGCCATTGTTTAGCAGGCCTGGGCTGGGTTTGAATCCACCAGCCCCAGTGTATGTGGCCAGTGCCATAACCACTGTGCCTCCCAGTTTGCAGTTCTTGGTACAGACTCCTCAGCTTGCCTCCATCAGGCTCTGATTTCCTCCTGGATCCTGTGTGCTTCACTTTCCAGTTCCCAGATTACCCTCGGGCCCAACTTTCCTGTGCTGATGTTCAGAATTGCCCCTGGTTCTGTGGGAATTTCGTTCTCCCCTTCAGGCATGAGCTGGGGTTCTCCTGAGTGCATCCCTGTTTCTCTTGGAGGAAGGACGGTAACACAAGGTGGAGGTGGGAACTAGAGGACAGCCCGAGGAGCACCTCTGGGCTGTATCCTAAGTAAATGGCACCTTTGGTCCAGCTCAGCCCAGAATTCCTGCCAAATGATTCTTCACCTGCCCTGTGCTCAGAGCCTGGCCACTGCAGGTGCTCAGTACAGGTTTGGTGCATGAAGGAGGAAAATCTTGGTCTGCCTGGGGCTTTTGCCTCTGAGATTAGCTCATTATTTCCTTCAGCTATCACCTTCCTGGGCCGCTAGACTGTCTCCAGGGCTGAGGAAGGGACAAAAGGGGTAGGATACCTCCTCTAAGGGAGATTGATACCCCCAGAACCCCTGGAGAATGAACCTTTGTGAGAGCTGTTTTTCTCTCCTGGCAAAGAATGGAGAAGGGAGTGAGTTCTGGGGAAGGGAGGTCCTGCAGGAAGAGTCACCTTGGGGACCACCTTCACCTAAGGACCCCTCATGTCTCCACTCCTTCCAAAGCAACCCTAGAAGAGTTAGAGTGAGGAGACCCCTAAGCTTGAAGTGAGGGTAGGGGTGGCCATGGAGGTGAGCAGAACCTTGGGTGTATGTATATGTGTATGTGTGGAGAGCTGGCCTTAGCCCTCTGCTTATACCCCTGGGTCCTGATTATCAAGAAAGGAAGTCTGACATTTGAACATTGACACCACCCCCATCCTTCACTCCCTCAACCAGATCTTTGTTCTGGCCCCAGCAGCTCCACAGCCATCACCCTCCCCCAACAGATACCAGCCCCATGGAACCAGACCCCAGAAAGCCTTCAGTGCTGAATGGGGGTGGGGTGTCCTTTCATTTGAGAGAGGATGCATGATGGAGTCTGTCAGACACCATAGAAGTGAGGAATGGAAAGACGCTCATCTCCACCAAAGAGCTAACAATAGTAGCCAGAGCCAAGAGGTAGAATTCTCAATAGCTAGTACAACATGGTCATTGGCCAAGTGAAGACTAGACCTGGTGCCACGTGGCTTCAAATATAAGATGCCATTGACAATAACACATAAACATCATAGCTCAAATTGTCAAACTATGCCCAATGCTTTCTTGTGGCTTACAATTTCTGGTATGTGTTGAAAGAACTCTTTTGTCCTATTTCAAAGTGGACTTTTTTTTTTTTTTTTTGAGACAAAGTCTCACTCTCTTGCCCTAGCTCACAGCAACCTTAAACTCCTGAGTTCAAGTGATCTTCTTGCCTTGGTCTCCCAAGTCTCTGGGACTACAGGTGCCCGACACAATGCCCAGCTAATTTTTTCTACTTTTAGTAGAGTCAGGCTCTCACTCTTGCTTAGACTAATCTCAACTCCTGAGCTCAAGGGATGCTCCTCCTCAACTTCCTAGAGTGCTAGGATTATAGAAATGAGCCATCACCCCTGGCCTCAACACAGATTTTTATCATGTACAGATGATTCTTGACTTATGGGAAACATCTGATAAACCCCTTGTAAGGTAAAAATATCTTGGATTGAAAATGCATTTAATAAGGACCAGGTGCAGTGGCTCACGTCTGAAATCCCAGCACTCTGGATTGCCCTGAGCTTACATGTTCGAGACCAGCTTGAGCAAGAGCAAGACTCCA
Organism: Galagoides demidoff; assembly: GCA_963574575.1. Taxonomy (NCBI): domain Eukaryota; kingdom Metazoa; phylum Chordata; class Mammalia; order Primates; family Galagidae; genus Galagoides; species Galagoides demidoff. The sequence continues at coordinate 13,265 of CAUYQV010083751.1, forward strand.
TCTCTAAAAAAAGTAGCTGGACATTGTGGCAGGTGCCTGCAGTCCCAGCTACTTGGGAGGCTGAGGCAAGAGAGTCACTTGAACCTAAGAATTTGAGGTTGCTGTGAGCTATAATGCCATAGTACTCTACCAAGGGTGACAAAGTGAGACTCTGTCTCAAAAAAAAAAAAAAGAAAGAAAAGAAAAGAAAATGCATTTAATACATTTAGCCTGCCAAACATCATAGCTTAGCCTAGCTCAGAACACTACATTAGCCCACAGTTGGGCGAAATTAACCAAACACAAAGCCTATTTTATAATAAAATATTGAATATCTCATGTCACTTACTGAATACTGTACTGAAAGTGAAAAACAGAATGATTTTGTGGGTACTTGAAGTGAGGTTTTTACTGAATATGTATTGTTTTTGCACCAGGGTAAAGTCAAAAAAACGTAAGTTGAACCATTTGTATATATGAGATGCATGAACAGGCCACAATGACTTCCTGAGGACAGAACCTGGCTGACGGTGATTGTGAGACACCGTGATTAAGCAGGCACCCTGACTTCTAAGAAGGTAACAGGTGGAAAAAATTGCATCTTAGAATACGTGAACTATGATAATTTTTAGCATTTGCTGATCACTTACTATGTATTAATTGTCACCCCCCAAGTCTCATGAAGTTAATCATTCTTAGACCCAATTTGCAGATTAGGAAACTGAGGTGAGCAGAGGTGAAGTCAACCCTGCTAGATCACACAAGTAGTAGGTGGCAGAGCTGGAGTTCAGCCCAGGCTAACACCAAGTGTGCCCTGCTAGCCACTGACCCTAAAGGGTGTAACCTCCAGGGTCTCAGCAAGCCACGTTAACCCATCATCCTCTTTGGCTTTAAGATAGGTGGATTTGAGAGGGCGGCGAATGGGACACTTCCCCAAACAGCTTAAGGGAGAAATCGAGGGCCGGGGCAGCCTGAGTCAGCATGCCCAAAGAGATGACATCGATGTGGGGCCCACAGAACTGAGGGAGGCTGCCCAGGGTGATGCCTCCGCTGGCTTCCACAGCCACACACGGAAACCGGGCCTTCAGTGCAGCAGCCGTGACATGCAGCTCCTGTGGGACACAAACCAAAGAGAGTGAGAGGCCCCCACATGTCCCCTCCTAGGAAGCAGAGCCCCCCTCACCTCTGGCCCAAAGTTGTCCAGCATGATGAGGTCGGCCCCAGCCTCGGCTGCCTGCACCGCTTCCTGCAGGCTGCTGCACTCCACCTCCACCTTCAGCGAGAAGTCAGCTGCCTGCCGGGCACCCCGAACAGCCTGTAGGCAGCAGAGGGTGGGGGTGAGCATGGTTGGCACATGCCCCTGGGGTGCAAGGAGCTGGGACCAGCATTCAAAAGGCCCCAGATGGTTACTGAGCTTGGGGCTCATGAGGAAACTGGATATAGGGATGTTTTATATTAGGTTATACCACGTGAAATAACCACATTAGTGATTTAAAAACCAGCCACATATTATCGATGTTTGCCATTTGGACCCAAGTTCAGTTTGACTCAGATTATTATTAAAACTAGAAGGGATCTCCCAGAACACTTCACAGATGGAGAAACAGGTGCAGAGGGCCGGAGAGATTGGCCCCAGGCTGTGGCGCCATCAACATTGGTTTCCCAGTGGTTTGTCCTTTGCTCTTGAACAACATCTAAAGCTGCAGAAGAGCAAAGGTAAAGAGTGAGTCCAGCCTCACATTAAGGATGAGGCAGCTGAGGGTGCAGAAGTCTTGCTCCTCTGACTCCAGGCCATCGCTCTGCACCAGATGGTGGCAGGGGAGTCTGGTGGAAGGAAAGTGTGAGGAGGGAAGGGCTGGACCAGGGTCAGGGCAGGGGCTCAGCAGGGCAAGCACCTTTTCCACACCACCGGCTGCCATAACATGGTTGTCCTTCACCATCACCAGCCCTCCCAGGTCATAGCGGTGTGTGGAGGCCCCACCCACGAGGAGCCCATACTTCTCCACCAGCCGGAAGCCTGGTGTAGTCTTCCTCGTGCCAGCCACATGCCCGGTCCAGCCAGTCCCCCTGGCAGCCTCTACAGCAGCTGCAGCAGCACTGGCCACACCACTGCAGCGGGCCAGCATGTTAAGGGCCACCCGTTCCCCCAGCAGCAGGTAGTGGGCAGGGCCCTGGACTTCAGCCACCTTGGCCACTGGCACCAGCTTCGATCCCTCAGGGAAGAACCAGGACACCTGGCAGTTGAGTTGGGCAAAGATGGCATCAAAGAAAGGGCGCCCCGCAAGTACCCCAGGGGATTTGGCCCACAGCACAGCCTTCGAGGGGGCTGCTCCAGCGACCCAGGCTGCATAGTTGAGGCCTGGGCAGTCCTCCCGAAGCCAGCTGTCTGCCAGGGCTGCCAGAGTGGTCGGGGGCAGTAGGAGTGCCAGGCCTGGAAGGGAGAAAGAGAACAGCTGTTGCATTTGGCTGCCCCTTGCAGTCAGGTGTAAGGGTCAAAGTATTAACAACCAGTTAAACTGAACACTAGCCCATTGGGGCAGAGATCTAGGGGTCTCAGGAGAGAGGCTGAGGTATGGGGTGGGCCCTGTGGATTGGATAAAGTTGCTGGACACCTAAATATAAACTTCTGAGGCTCGGCACCTGTGGTTCAAGTGGCTAAGGTGCCAGCCACATACACCTAAGGTGGCAGGTTCGAATCCAGCCTGGGCCTGCCAAATAACAATGACGGCTGCAACCAAAAAATAGCCAGGTGTTGTGGCGGGCGCCTGTGGTCCCAGCTACTTGGGAGGTGGAGGCAGGAGACTCACTTGAGCCCAGGAGTTGGAGGTTGCTGTGAGCTGTGATGCCATGGCACTCTACCCAGGGGGACAGCTTGAGGCTCTGTCTCAAAAAAAAAACCAAATTGATGGTTCTTTATAAAACTAAATATACAACGACCGACCATATAACCCAGCAATAGCACTCCTAGGATTTATCCTAGGAAAATTTAAACTCATATTCACACAAAAACCTGTGTTTACAGCTCGGCGCCTGTGGCTCAATCGGCTAAGGCGCCAGCCACGTACACCTAAGGTGGCGGGTTCAAATCCCCAGCCCGGGCCCGCCAAACAACAATGATGGCTGCAACCAAAAAAAAAAAA
>CAUYQV010083752.1:0-24627 GCA_963574575.1 Galagoides demidoff
CTCCCAAGTAGCTGGGACTACAGGCACCCACCACAACACCCGGCCATTTTTTGGTTGCAGCCATCGTTGTTTGGCGGGCTGGGCTGGGGATTCGAACCTGCCACCTTAGGTGTACGTGGCTGGCGCCTTAGCCAATTGAGCCACAGGCGCCGAGCCATGACAAAAATATTTTAATAGTAATCCTTTAATTTCCCCAGTGTGTTTGAGTCAGGATCCAAGTGAGTTATGTACCTTGCTGGTGTCCATATGCTCCTTAGTAAATCTCTTAATTTATACATTCCCCCCCCCCCCATTCGACCTTTCTTTGTTGTTCTTTGTAATTATTTTGGTGAGGAAATAGGTCATTTATCATTTATCCTGCAGCATTTCCCACAGTACGAATTTACTGCCTCTGTCCCTCTGGGGGTCATATCACTGGCTTTTCCTGTCACCCATATTTCCTATAAATTGGGAGGCAGAGTAAGAGTTTTTTGCATTTTTGGGTTTTGTTTTTTGGCAGTACTCCCAAGGTGGTATTCTTTACTTCCATCAGGAGGCCTCTGATGTCTGGTCTCTTCCTATGATAGTAGTGGGCACTATGGGCTTGCCTGGATCCACTCACTCATTAGGGGTTGCAAAGTCATGCCGTTCTAATTCAGCCACACTTGAGTAAGAGAATCTTCCCTTAATCAACCATTCAGTAACCTAGTGGAATATTTTATATAGACAAGGCTGGATAAATACTTGATTCTATTCTTTTCTTTGTTTTTTTTTTTTTTTTTTAAAGACAGAGCCTCAAGCTGTTGCCCTAGGTAGAGTGCTTTGGCATCACAGCTCACAGCAACCTCCGACTCCTGGGCTCAAGCGATTCTCCTGCCTCCGCCTCCCAAGTAGCTGGGACTACAGGTGCCCACCACAACACGGCTATTTTTTGGTTGCAGCTGTCATTGTTATTTGGCAGGCCTAGGCTGGATTCAAACCCACCAGCTTAGGTATATGTGGCTGGCGCCTTAGCTGCTTGAAGCCACAGGCACTGAGCCAATACTTGATTATTTTCTAGCTAAGAAATTTAAAACACAGATTATACAAATTTAGGTACACAATGCACACACACACATATGCAGAAGGATCTCAGGAATGTGAATGCCTTCTTACCAGATGCCTGGTGAGGCACCGGTAACTCCTTCAGTGACATAGATAATCCCCAAACTCTGAAAGCCCAGAAGGTTGTTGGCCAGGGGACATACTGCAGACAGGGGCCCCAGCCGGCTCCAGCGAGGCCCCTCTCAGTTCCTTTTAGCTGTGCCCTACCAGGGCAGTGGTGTGTCCAGCCCCGGTCTAGGTGGCAGCAGCCTGGCTCAGGTCTGGCTCTGCCAGTGAGTCCTTAGGAGGTTCCTCTTCTCACTTGGCTTCTGTTCTCAACCCTGGAAGATGGAGGGATTGATCAGGGGAGAGCTCTGGGTCCCTCGGGGCACCCAGTGAACTCAGGACCCACTCCCCAGAAGGTGCTTCTACTCTTTCCCTGTCTCCCCAGAAGGGCACTGCATCCCCAGACTGCAGTCAGCCGCCATTGGAGTTCACCTGCTGGGGCTGCTTAGCTGACCTCACAGAATTCTGTGTACAATTCCAAAGACTTCACCTATGACCCTGAGGGAACCCAAGTTAAGAACCCCTGAAAAACGATATAATCACTTAACTCTCTTCTGGCTTTAAAATTCTGGGATGATTTCCTTTGAGAAAAGAAGGGAAATGCCCTCTAATTGAGGAGATTGTAAAAGGATTCACAGCATTGTTCCTAATTCCACTGGGAACACAAAGTGATAGGCTAATTGGGCTCTAGGTTCTAACAAAGGAGAAAACAGGTAGGAGGGGTGGGGTGACTTGTGGAGCATCACTTAGCCGCTCCAGGGAGATTAAAGTAGCTGCCTTCCCTCAGCATCGGGGTGTGGCAGGCCCTGACGGTGGACTGAAAGGCCAGAGCAGAGGTGCACCGCATCATCCAGCTGGGAAAGCTCTCCAGGAGATGATCTGCCTAGCATGATTGCTGTGTTATTGCAAAACCCACCTCTTCCCGAAAGAGTTAAGATATCCTGAGTTGTTTTTAGATTCCTGCAGGCAGATTGTTGCGCTTGATTAAAAAAAAAAAAAACTAATTAGAGCGCCTCTCCAGTCATTATCATATTCGGGGACTTTAATTGTGAACCTGTCCAGCTGACTCAAGCTAGTCCGTGTTAACACAGGCTTTGCAAAGTGATCTTTTCCTTCTTTTACAACTTGCTGGTGTGGCCAGGTGCGGCGGCTCATGCCTGTAATCCTAGCACTCTGGGAGGCTGAGGCGGGTGGATCACTTGAGCTAAGTTCAAGACCAGCGTAAGCAAGAACAAGACCCCGTCTCTACTAAATATAGAAAAAAACTAACTGGGCGTTGTGGCAGGCATCTGTAGTCCCAGTTCCTTGGGAAGCTGAGGCAGGAGGATTGCTCCAGCCCAAGAGTATGAGGTTGCTGTGAGCTATGATGCCACAGTACTCTGGGCAACAGTGAGACTGTTTAAAAAAAAAAAAAAACTTGCTGGTGCAATGAGGGGTTCTCCTCTCATTCAGGGGGCACTGGCACTTCAGGTAAGTATTGATTGGTCTGGCTCTGCGCCTGTGGCTCAATCGGCTAAGGTGCCAGCCACGTACACCTAAGGTGGCAGGTTCGAATCCCCAGCCCGGGCCCGCCAAACAACAATGATGGCTGCAACCAAAAAAAAAAAAAAAATGGCCAGGCGTTGTGGCGGGCGCCTGTGGTCCCAGCTACTTGGGAGGCAGAGGCAGGAGACTCTCCTGAGCCCAGGAGTTGGAGGTTGCTATGAGCTGTGATGCCACAGCACTCTACCCAGGGTGATAGCTTGAGGTTCCGTCTCAAAAAAAAAAAAAAAAAGTATTGATTGGTCTACTCTGGAGTTAGGGGTTGGTAAAGGACAAATAGGCAGATGCTGAAGGCCTGGCATTTAAGGTTGAGATGTTTCAGCTTCAGTCATCAGGCAATAAAAGGTACCTGGAGGATGCAGGAAAGTGTAGACCCAGATTCAGAGGATCCTGAGCAGTCAGCTGGAGAAGGGTTAGCTGTGGTCCTCAGGAGACACCATAGTGTGGGAAGGACATGGATGATCTGGAGTTCATCAGAACTGGGGGGATTTCTGACTCCACCTCTGAGTAAACATCACGTTACTTCTCAGTAAAGTCTTGGACAAGTCACTTTACTTCTCAGCGCCGTTTTCCCATCTCTACAATGGAGTGGCTGCCTCTGCCTGTGCAGACAGCTTCAGCAGGAGGAATGGCTGCCGTAGAGTTCACTGGGCATCTCCCCGGCGCCCAGGGCTCCAGCAACACCTTTCCCTGAGCCTTTTGACCCATTCCCCAAGGCTTTGTTAGGAAGCGCAGACCCTCATGCAGTTACACACTCCTCACAGCTCCCGCTGAGGAAATTTATGATGAAATCTCAGCATGAGCCACTCATCAACTAAAGGGGACCGTAGTAGAGAGAGAGAATCCAAAGATGGCTCCTAGGAGGAGCTGAGGTCCTGTTGTATAAGTAGACTTTTGGCAGGCAGAGAAAATAAAGGACGTTCCACACAGAGAAAATAATGTGCCTGAAGGCATCCAGGCACCCCCGCTAATATTTGCACTTCTCATAACTCTAGGTTGGAAGTGATCGGAGACCCAACTCAAACTGGCTTTAACAAAAAGAGAGGTCTTGGGTTGAACTTGCACGAGAGAGAAAGAGGGCAAGAGAGAAAGGAGGGAAGGAGGGAGGGAGGGAAGTATCTTGGAATACAGAACCAGAAGACTGCGCTGCCTCCAGATCCCCCGGCCTCTCTGTCTTTTGTTCCTACTCTCCTAGTGGTAGAGTCATTCTCCAGGAGCCTCTCACTATGAAGATAGCCACTGGCAGTTCCAGCTTCTAATCTTTCAGTTTAACACACGTAGGCGCATGTGCAGCTCCTTCCGAAAGCTCCAGCTAAAGAAAGTCCTAGGATCTCAGCCAGTCCTTTGCCCAGCCCCAAACCAATCATTGTGCATCTACACCAGGTGTTGGTCAGGGGCCATGTTTTGTGCCTGTGTGTGCCCTTGAACGTTTGTTAGCCGACCCTTGATCTACAACATTCTCACGGGCAGACCTAGAAACGGAGTCAGGTCAGCTTACCCAAACCATCCGGAGAAAGAGTTGGGGTGTAATGGTTCCCTCTAAAAGGAAGCTGTATTTGGTTATCCAAAAAAGAGATGCCACATTGGGGAGGGGTGCAAGTGACAGGCATTCATCACCCCATATTTGTGACCTGTGACAGGTGTGGGCTGGCAGTCCGGGAGGGTGTGTGTTAGGAGGCTATGGGAGCAGAGGCCACATTAATGGAGGGTCTTGAAGGCCAATCCGAGCATCCCAGCCTTAAGGGATCAAGAAGTGGCTCTAGGAGGTTCTCGAACAGGTGAGTAATGTAATGGAAGCAGCATTTTAGGAATATTCATCTCATGGCAGCATACAGGAGAAATTGGAAGAGAGAGACTGGCAATGAAATTGTGTTTCCAAAAGTCCCAGGACGAGAAAATGTACCTCTTCCATCAACCCCAAACTGTTTGACATGCTGTGGTTCATGGGCACCTTGAGGCACATAAATATGTGCTTTAAAGTTTAAAAGTTAGAAGTGAGATGAATGGGACCTCTGATGAGGCTTCCTCCAGCTCGTTCCAGAGAGTCGAGGAGCCCTGGAAATGATTCTCCGCAGCCCCAACTGTGATGAACAATGCAAGGTCCCTCTCCCTTTGTGCAGCTTACCCCAGTCGTCTGTGTCTGGCTTGATTGGAAGCCAAGTGCCCGTATTGCCTTTCCTCCAGAGTCAGGAATCGAGGCCAAATTTCGGAAAATAATTCTGAGTGATGGTGGACTCTGGAAGCGTTGATTGCTTTATAAATGGCATTCTTCTCTGCACCCCCTACCCCCACCCCTCCACCACTGAAGTTTGGAGGCAGCAGCTTTTCAAATTACGCTTGAAAAGCGGCCTGATTTCCCACAGGAATCATCTCCTAGATTAGGAGCCGGTCTACCTTTTCTGACAGTTTTACCCAGAGTACAAAGCCTGTCTGCAGAGGACAAGGAGGGAGCAGTGCCCTCCTCGCTTCACAGCTTTCGGCACCAACCATTTATGAAAATGTCTCTCCCTGCAGCCACATCCCAGCGTCTGGGGCTGCCTGCTTTTGTAGCAGGAAAGGGTTAAAAAGTACTGATGAACGGCTGTCTGCACCACCCCCTTCCGTTTCCCCTCCTTATGTAATTTGCCATTCTTTTTGCACAACAGCTCCTGGGTCTCAACCTGCTCTCTCAGTCAGTACCCTCACGTCCTCCGCTTCCTCCCACACAGGCGGGCTCAGAAGTAAGGAAAGCACCTTTCAGAATCTCTGAGGCCGTTTCCAAGGGAAAAGATGGGCGGAGGGAGGCAGACAGGAGAAGTGGTGGAGAAGAGTCAGAAGTTTCCTCGTGAAATAAAACATGTTACGTTCCCTGGGCATTGGTGTGGAATGAAGAAGACCACGGGGCACCACATCTTCCCTTGGCCCATCTCCCCATCCTGTCTCACCTTGGGGACCCCACCTGGTACCCTCATACATTCCGCCCTGACCCACCGTCTGGAGCAGCCCAGAGAGGCCAGAATGGGAATCGAACTGTGCCCCAGCTCACAGATGACCTTGGACACTCCCTTCTCCTCCCCGGGCCTCAGTTTCCCACCTGCTATGTGGAGAGTTTGAACCCATCAGCCCTCAAACATAGTTCCACCTCCTCCAACATCTGTCATTGGACAATACGTTGATGACAAGTATGTGGGAGACAGTGTGAACATTGGTACCAGGTCCATGGAGGTCAACTGGGCAATATCCACCAAATTTAAATCAACACAGCTTTTGACCAGCAATTCTGCCTGTTACGTATTTATTACTCACACACGTGCCCAAGGATGAACACACACAGGCAATTCACAGCCATGTTGTCCCAGATTTACAAAAACACACAAATAGGGGCAGTGCCTATAGCTCCATGGTTAGGGCACCGGCCACATGCTCCGGGGCTGGTGGGTTCGAACCTGACCTGGGTCTGCTAAACAAACAACAACAACAACAAAAAAAAATAGCTGGACATTGTGGTGGGTGCCTGTAGTCCCAGCTACTTCGGAGGCTGAGGCAAGAGAATTGCTTTAGCCCAAGAGTTTGAGGTTGCTGTGAGCTATGATGCCACAGTACTCTACTGAGGACGACAAAGTAAGACTCTGTTTCCAAAAAAAAAAAAGCACAAATATTGACTGCCCAAGATATGCTAGGTGTTATTCCTAATGCTTTATACTAATATCTCAAAGACTGGAAGCCAAGGATAGGAAAAACCTAATCACAGCACTCAACTGTCACCCAGAAGAGGCTGAACCACCCCTTATTTCCCTCTCACAACAGAAACTCCTGACTGTACTGAAGAGTGACACATCAAAAGTCATGCAATGTTATTATTTCCTAAAAGTAAAAAAGGAAGCAACAGACAGGATCTGGGGAGGGAGAGAGGAACGGACTAGTTAAATGAACTGTGGGACATCCATGTAGCAAAAGGCCGTGCAGCATTTTAAAAGAGTAAAGCAACAGGTAGCACCTGTAGCTCAAGCAGCTGAGGCTCCAGCCACATACACAGGAGCTGGCGGGTTCAAATCCGGCCCGGGCCTGCCAAACAATGACAACTACAACCAAAAAAATAGCTGGGCGTTGTGGCGGGCGCCTGTAGTCCCAGCTACTTGGGAGGCTGAGGCAAGAGAATCACTTAAGCCCAGGAGTTGGAGGTTGCTATGAGCTGTGACGCCATAGCACTCTAACCAGGGCGATAGCTTGAGGCTCTGTCTCAAAAAAAAAAAAGTAAAACAACAGTAGGCATCAGAGTTTTAAATGCACATAAAAGTTGACTCAGCATTCCTATTTTTAGTAATTTACTTGCCAGAGTGCAAAGATGAAGAGTGAAGTGTTCATTGACACGTTGTTTGCATTAATAAAAGATTATAAGGCTCGGCGCCTGTGGCTCAATAGGCTAAGGCTCCAGCCACGTACACCTAAGGTGGCGGGTTCAAATCCCCAGCCCGGGCCCGCCAAACAACAATGATGGCTGCAACCAAAAAATGGTGGGGCGTTGTGGCAGGCGCCTGTGGTCCCAGCTACTTGGGAGGCGGAGGCAGGAGACTCGCTTGAGCCCAGGAGTTGGAGGTTACTATGAGCTGTGATGCCATGGCACTCTACCCAGGGGGATAGCTTGAGGCTCCTTCTCAAAAAAAAAAAAAAAAGATTATAAACAGCCTCAAAGTCCATGGGAAAGAACTGGGTAAAAAAGTGCCCCACCAAACATGTGCTGTGTACCACGTAGCCTTTCAAAAAAATGAGGTTGTTCCCTGTGTATAGCTCCAAGATATATTATTAAGGAAAAAGACAAGCAGAACAATGCCACTGTTTATGGGGGATGGGGATACTTGGTGTGGAATCTCTCTCAAAGGCCATCCAAGTGGCAGCCTCCAGGAAGGATAAAAGGATCCATGATGAACAGTCCTTTTCACAGACGACTCTTTACAATCTTGAATTTTTTTTTTACCCTATTCACATGTCACTTACACAAACTGTGTTAAAAGACACTTGTGAGTCTATAATTGTACGGTAAACGCACATCTGGTGTTAGGGGCCTAACAGAATCTGGGACTCCTCACTTGTGCTTTGCGTTTCTCAAGGGGAAACAGAGCTAGCGGAAGAGGAGACGATGTGTAACCGGATAAGTGGAGGGATTTGGGAGAGGATGCCTCCCAGGGATGCAGGGTTGTCCCCACACAAGTAGCCAGCCCATGGCCCCTGTGGGCATGCAGGAAGAAGATCTCCTGGTCTGTCCTAGTTCACCTTAGCCCCCTGGGGCCCCCAGAGAGGCAGGTTGAGCCTCAGAGGTTTTCCTGACTGCCCGCTGAATTCAGGGCTCTCACTCAGTGCTGTCGGGGCACGGCAATGCCACTGTCTGCTCCATCCCCCACCACAGCTGTCCAGGGCTTACAGCTTTTTTCTCAGGGAGAGACTGTATGCCTTTCTGTGTCTTCAGCACCTTGGACAGCGCCATGGCTTGCTGCTTTGGGGATGACTGAGCTAACCAGTAACCAGCCCAAAGTCATTGAGAATGAAGACCTTCTAGCGGGCAAGGTGGCTCACGCCTGTAATCCCAGCACTCCAGGAGGCAAAGGAGGGTAGATGGTTTGAGCTCAGAAGTTCAAGACCAACACAAGAAAAATAAATAAATAAATAAACAAGAAGTTTGAGACCAGCTATGAGTAAGAGTGAGACCCCCGTCTCTATACTGAAAATAGAAAAAAACCTAGCTGGGCATTGTGGCAGGCACCTGTAGTCCTAATTACTTGGGATTCTAAGGCAAGACAATCGCTTGAGTCCAAGAGACTTCCTATGTGCCAGCCCCAGAAACAAAAAGATTAAAGATTATGTATATGTATATATACAGCCTCCTACAAGCTGGCTCAGAGGAGAGTTAAACAAGACAAGTTAGCATGAGGAGACAGCAATGTAAGTCTGCACTGGAGGAGGTGGGAGCAGCGGGGAAGCTCATGGTGGGAGACAGACAGCCTGTGCTTGAATCCTAACTCTGTTGTATGACCTTGGGCAAGTCCCTTCATCACCTTGATGAAATGTGAATAAAAATAGTGCCTCCCTGAGAGCATAGTGGGAACCAGACTGATAAAGTGCTCAATGCAGGGGCTGGCTACTCTGTGGGAGTGGGCCACCCCCTTGAAGATGGTGATATTTAGAGGTACAGATGAGAGCACAGAGGTTGAATTGAAAGGAAACTGGGAGGCTTCATGGAGGAGAAGACTTCAAGTGGGTATGGCAACATCTGCCCCTTTAGGAGGCAAAGGGAAGTGCCCTCTGGGCAGAGGGGACAGCAGGTACAGAGGCTGGCGGAGAAAGTTGCTGATGTTCATGTGAGGTGGGAGAGGGGAGAAATGAAGATGGAGAAAACGGTGAGGCTTCAGAAAGGAGGCTGATCTGTTCAGTCCGCCAAAGGTGCGCCTGAGCTCTACATCTGCTGTGCAGCCCAAAGGTGGAGGAACAGGTGGGCGGCATTGCCATGAGGGAGTTGTTCTCTGGGGCTTCTCTGCACTGCAGGGTGAGGGGAGAATGAGGGGCAGAGGTCACCCTGTCAGGCCACTCTCAGCCAGAGCTGAAGGGGCAGATTCCTGAGGTCCCACAGGGAGGGAGGACTGGGGTCCTTGCTGAGGGTATTCCCAGCTTGTGAGCACCTGCTTTGCTGACTCCTGGGAAGTCTACACAGCAGAGAGGGTGCAGTCCTTGAGTTTACACTCCAGTGTGGGAGGCCAGACTTCCCTGAGAAACGTTTTTATTTACTAATGGATTTAATGAGGACAGAACTTCCTGTTTTAAACAAACAAGTGATTAGCATTGACTATAGACGTGGAAATGGATCCTAATGAATTGCTAATTAGCCTCCTCCTCTTCTTGGGATGTTTTCCTGGTTAAATTCCATTTTGGCTACTGGGGACCTTAGTCAATCAGACTGGAATTCATTCATTCACTTAACGTACATTTCTTGAGTTCCTACTATGTGTCACTGTAAGCAAGCCAAGCAAGATCCCTTCCTCACAATCTGATGGGGGAGACGGCATTAATCAACTACCCTACAAACACATACTGACAAGGTTACAGGACAGGGAGCTGAGGTACTGTGCAACAGGCAGCCTGACCTTGTTCTAGGATGGAGGTGGGGTGTGCCTCACAGAAGGCTCCTTAGAGGAAGGTACATTTGAGCCGAGATCTGAAGAATAAGTAAAACTTAACTAGATGAAGAGGGAATGAATGGAAAGAGTAGGAAAGTGGGCTTGGCGCCTGTGGCTCAATCGGCTAAGGCTCCAGCCACGTACAGCTAAGGTGGCGGGTTCGAATCCCCAGCCCGGGCCCGCCAAACAACAATGATGGCTGCAACCAAAAAATGGGGGGGCGTTGTGGCGGGTGCCTGTGGTCCCAGCTACTTGGGAGGCGGAGGCAGGAGACTCGCTTGAGCCCAGGAGTTGGAGGTTGCTATGAGCTGTGATGCACTCTACCCAGGGGGGACAGCTGGAGGCTATGTCTCCAAAAAAAAAAAAAATAGCCAGGCATTGTGGTGGGTGCCTGTGGTCCCCAGCTACTTGGGAGGCTGAGGCAGGAGACTCACTTGCGCCCAGGAGTTGGAGGTTGCTGTGAGCTGTGATGCTACAGCACTCTACCCAGGGGGGACAGCTGGAGACTCTGTCTCAAAAAAAAAAAAAAAAAAAAAGTGAGGGGTCTTGTTACCACAGAAGGGGACAGTGGATTTGGGGTCACCCAGCATCCTCTGCTACAGCCTGTTTGAAGATTGTTGGGACCCATGGGCTTTGGGATGCCGAGGCTGCAGGCCAACCCTCCTTCCCGGGGTGGGGAGGTGTCCCTTCACACCCCTACATCTCTCTCTGGACATGGATGGTTCAGCTTTCCACACTGCTCAGACTCATGGTTGCTTCTGTGAGGAATGAAAGAGAGGATTCAGGTGGGTGCAGCCCGCGGCACGGGGCCTGGTACCAAACAAGCTCGCCATGAATGAAGCCATCTGCATCATTATTTTCCTCCCTAAGCCTGCCCCTCCTCCTCCTCCTCACTTAGCTCAGTCTGCAGAAGCCCAGGCTAAGAGCGCCCCACACCCAGCGGTTCCCACCTGCAGATTCCCTCCGCACCTGCAGATTCAACCAGCCATGGAACAAAAATATTTGAAAAAAATAAAAGAATGGCTGTGTCTGTACTGAATACGGACAGACTTTTTTTGACATTATTCCCTAAACAATGCAGATAACAACTATTTACATGGTATTAGGCATTCTAGGTATCTAGAGATGATTTAAAGTTTATGGAAGGATGCAGGTAGGTTCCATGTAAATACCACACCATTTAATATAAGGGACTTGAGCATCTGTGGATTTTGGTATCCATGAGGGGGTGGAACCAATGCCCAGTGGATACTGAGGAATGACTGTACTCTCCCTCCCAGGCCCAGGGGACCGCTCTCTTCTGCAGAACCCTAAAAGAGAGATTAACTATGACCCCTATTGCCCACAGTAAGCTCCTGCATCAGGGACCCCCATGACCACCCCCAGGTGTCACAATTCACTGGAGGACTCACGAGACTCCACACATAGTCAAACTCACAGCCAAGATGTATTGTGGAGAAAGGCTATAGAGCAAAATAGCAAAGGGCCACAGCGGGAGGAAAACAGGTGCAAACTTCCAAGGGTCCTTCCCAGAGAGTCTCACAAGACACACTTAATTCTTCCAGCAACAGGTTGTTAAAACACCTGTGAAGCAAATTTTTAAAAAGTGTTTTAATTGTCTTTTAGAAGGCACTGTGAAGTGTTTTCTGCGAATGAAGCTCATTAGGGACTCAGAGCCCAGAGCAAATATTAGGGGCTAATCACCCTCGCCTAGCTGACATCTACCAAAATCAGGCTCCTTGGAGGAAAGCGGGTGCTTCACATAAGCCGTGATATCTGCACAAACAATTTAGACACAGAGAGCCGCGCTTTCAGCATTAGTATGGGAACTCTCTGGAAATCTAAGCTCCCAGACACCAGTCAGGGCCCAGGCTTGCAAGCCAGCCTTCCAAAGGAGGGCAAGCGGGCCTGACATGTTAACTCTGCTCTGCACAGTTCCTGAGAGGTGGCATTTGACTTTGACCTAGACATAAACTTGCAAGATTGGCCCCAATTACTCCAGTCTTCAAACCTTTTCCTGCCTCCCATCCATCACACACACAAGATCTGAGGAGCTGCAGTCCCCGCTGTACAAGGCATGCGCCTGGCAGGGCAGCACCATTCCCAGCCCTCCCTGTTATCACACAGGCCCTGTCACCCTTTCACAATGAGATTGTAACCCCTGGGAGAGCATCTCCCTGCACAGCAAGAATCAATTCAGATGTACGCCCTGTGTGTGAGGCGTCTTCCCGACTGGCCTGTGGGATTCCTAATGCAGGCAGGGGCTGATTTTTCTCCATCCTCCCCCAACCCCTGCTCTGATATGCAGGGAGCCTTGCACATGACAGGCTCAGAAAGCCCAGCCAAGTGGACGTCCCATCTCCATGGGCCGAGGGTGGACAGTGTAGCTCTGGGGAAGAGGCAGACTCCAATGAGCTCCAGCATCTTTGGGATTTGATTACCCGAGGATTCTAAGAACTTGAGGTTGAAACCAAGTCCTCAGCCTAGGCTCCCTGGAGCCCAGGGTGTGGGCAGAGGAAATGGACAAGGAGCAAACCAAAAGAAACACAAGCTGAGTGGAGTCCTAGCCTGCTGGGTAGGGTGCTGGAAGAGGGGTCCAGGTGAGAGGAAGGCACAGTTGCCCTCTCACTGCCATCCGTGAAGAGGACCCCTCAGCCCTGGCCCAGGGGCCATGAGTTGGCTGATGTGGGTCCCCTCAGGGTGGTCCTGAGGGTCCTTAGGCAGATATAGTTCATGTCGAGCAGCTGGACACCGCCAGGCCCCAAGCTGGCCCTCTGGGACAAGGCCAATGTTGAAGGAACCAGCTGGGGCCAGCTGCCAGGCACAGATTCAGGGAGGGGAGCTGGGGGGGGGGTTGCCCTGCTGGGGCACAGTTTCTGTTGATATCTGTCATTGGCTGTGATATTGGGATATCATAAGAAATACATATTTGGCCTCTGTCCCTGATTCCTGACTCAGAGCTCCTAAGACCTTTGTAATTTCCTGAGTGATCGGAGCACCTGCCACTGAGCTCCTAAATCCTGTGGAATTTCCTGAGTGATAGGAGCAGCCTTTGTTCTAATGAGGCACCTCCTGGTGGGCTCCGGGCTAGCCTCCGGATGGGACTGGTTGCCAGGGGAACCAGCCTTGTGACTAGAGGGCTGGGGGTCTCAGCCCCACCCACTGCCAACCTCTGAGGAGGGGAGAGGGGCGAAGGCTGAATCGATCACCAATGGCCACTGATATAATCAGTCATGACTCCATAAAAACCCAAAAGGACAGGCCTTGGAAGGCTTCCTGGTAGCTGAACGTGTGGAGGGGCCTGCAGGGTGGCGCCGGGGAAGGGCACAGAAGCTCCCTGCCCGTCCCACATGCCTTGCCCCACACATGTCTTCCATCTGGCTGCTCCTCTGCACCCTTTGTCGTATCCTTTATAATAAATGGGTTTCCCTCAGTTTTGTGAGCCACTCCAGCAAGGTAATCAAACCCGAGGTAGACGTCGTGGGAACCCTGATATGGAGGCTGGGAGTCAGAAGTACAGGTCAGAAGCCAGGACATGCACCTGGCACTGGAGTGGGGGATGAACCCAAGAGACCAAACTCTTAACCTGTGGGGTCTACACTATCTCCAGGTAGCCTCGCTTGGTATCCACTGGAGAATTGCTTAGCATGGGGGAGAAGTCCCCACACATTTTGGTGACCAGAGGTGAAGTACTCTGTGTTGACACAGTGAGAATAGAGAACAAAACGGTTTTGGTGCCCCCACTGGAGATTGACTATAAGTATGATTAAGAGGAGTGGGGCGTGCAGAGGCCTCCCCCACGACCTGGGCCAGGGAAGCAAATGATCCAGGGAGACCTGGAAGGGACCATCCACCCTCTGATGGTCTGGCAGGAACCACAACAGGATGGGAGTACGGGAGCAGAAGCCTGGTGGTCAGCACAGCCTTCGCTAGAGGCCAACCTATCCCAGAGGGACAGGCATTGAGGCTGCCCACCCTTCCAGAGAAGCAATGTGATAAAGTCACTTCCCATGGCAGCGCTCACGGTCCTGGTTTCATCATTTGTAAAATGATGAGGGCAGCTGGGAGGTTCAGAAGAAATCACATGTGTGAAGGTCTGCTCCGGCCACTTGCTGGGGAACTTGAGTCAGTGACCTGCTCTGGCCCCCATCTCCTCAGCTGTCAGACAGCAGCGTGCTCCAGCTGTAGGCATGGTGCTCGCCTCTTCCAGCCTCTGTTTCCCCACCTATAGGAAGTGACATGCTCCAAACTCTGGCCAGGGCCTCCAAAAATTGCAAGCATCCTCTGCCTGGACATCAAGTCCCTCCACACGTCACAGAAGCGAGCAGTCGAGGAGCCTTCAGGAAAATGGGTGCTGGTTGCTCACAATCCTTTATCATTCTTTTTAAAGTATAATCTCGCTTTGCAAATGTGTAAGCCAGGGCTAATTAGAGCAACTGTGAGATGTTAGAGCAAGGAAAATCCCAAATCTAGCAGAAAACAATTTCTGGATTCGTACCTTGGCACTCTGTCCCAGAATCACAACATTGGGCAATCTAGTCCAATCCCTCCACTCACAGATGGGGAAACTGAGGTCTACGGAGAGGTGCTGACCCAAGTTTGGAGGCGAGCCGGGCAAAACCCAGCTGGTCTCACTCCTTCTGCACTTTCCCCCCAGCACCCCACTCCCACCCACATTCTCCCACGACTTACTTATGAGAATGCAGTATTCCCACAGTATTATCTGACTGTAGGAGTCACACAGGGGCGACCGCAGACGTGGCAGCTGGTGGCTGACTTTGGAGCCAGCCAGGCCTGGAGCAACAGCAAAGCTCCACCGCACACAACCATGTGAGCCAAGGTCAGCCCTTGGAGACTTCTCATCTCATCAATAACACCTGCCTCATGTATCTGCTGGGAGGATTCAGTAACATAAAGGAGGGCATCGATGAGACCACAGAAATGTTAAGGTTTTATCTCCCTTTCCCTTACTTATTTTGCTCAAAATATACAAAGTTAGAGTTTTTCTTATTTGTTTTTGGTCAATCACACCCCCTCTATGGAGGCAAAGCTATGCGGAGATCGGCACCAGGCCCAGTGCAGAGGTGGGAGGGGAAGACACCTGTATGGACTTGCGTGCAGTTTGGGAATTTTCTTTTCAATTTAGTCCCAGGGCCCAGTCATTCAGTGAGAGAAGGCAATATATAGTCCCTGTTCCCAGGAGGCTAAATGCTTGGGAAAAGCAAGATGCTAGGATGTGGTGGGCCCACAGTGAAGGAGGGGTGGAGGGCTGGCTGAGAATGGGCCACGTCAAGGCAGGAGGGTGGGCAGTGGGTGCCCAGAGCACTGGGTTCCAGGGGATGGCTTTTTGGATGGCCACAGCCTGGCCTTTGCTGTCAGTCCCTGGCAGTGCTCTGTTTGCTGCTGGCCCAAGGGACCCTGGGGACCCAGGTGGCTGGGACATGGTGACAATGGAAGGGTTATTCCAGAACTCAGAGGCCTCTAGCTTCACATTACCTGAGCAGACATTGGCCCTAAATTTCCCTGAAGATTGGGGACACTCATTTGGAGGCTGCCCATGGGGCAGACTTGGCGGTCCTCAGCAGGCTGCAGGCTCCTCCACGCCACTTAGAAGAGGCTATTGAACAACCCAGCACCGAGGCCTGTGTTGGTGATTAACAGGGTGTTGGACAAACCAGTATAACACAAGCCTTCCTACCAGGGAAATGCTGGAGCTTTCCTGCCCTCGAACTGGTCTCCAAGCCTCACACAGCCCCCACTAGGGCCTTCACCACTGCCCCGGCCTCTTGCACATCCCGTCCCCACCTCTGGGACACTCCCTACCTCCATTTGCCTGGTCTGCACATTAGCATCATTTGGGCATCTTTGAAAATAAACCGATATCTGGGCCCCCAGCCCAGAATGACACTAAGTTCTCTGGGAGTGGGGCCCAGGACCTAGAATCCCCCAAATGCTTCTTGTGTACAGCCAGGGCTGAGCCATCCCTACTGACTCAAGAGCCCAGCTGAAGTCTCATGCCCCCAAGAAGCCTTCGTGGGCACACCCCTGAGCAGTAGCCCTCCTCCTCTGACTGCCTGTGGCCCACAGGAGCATAGTCACTGGGCCCTGGTGACAGCCTGCTTTGAGTTGGAAGCAGAATGCTCCTTACTAGCTGGGGATACTTGGTCAAGTTACTGACCCTATCTGAGACTTAGTTCCCTCATCTGCAAATTGGGCTTTAATAATATCACCTCACGGGCTGATGTAAACTATCTCCTTTCCTAGGGTCTTGTACATAGCAAGTGTTCAGTTGTCAGTATTATTATTTCCAAGAAACAGTAGAGCTTCGTGTGCCTTGTACAAGTAAACTCATGGTGTGTGACAGCCAACTGACTCTCTGATTCCAGCCTCAACATCCGCCCCCCACTACCACCGCATAGCTCCTCCATTTCCAAAACTGCGGGTTCCCACAAGCCCAGCAAATGACCTGGTTTCTAGGGATCTCTGTTTCCATCTCCACCCACTTCCTCCTTCACCCTTGCTACTGGGAGCAGCTCCTCAGCAAATCACATCCCTCCTCACACTTCCAGGGAGACTCCTGAGCCTCCAAGTCTGACCTTGCTGGTGACAGGGAGAGATAGTGGCCTCCTACTTGGAGGCAGCTCCCCTCCCTAAGGACCCGCTCCAGCCAGATGGGCAGAGCCTGAGGGCGTGATCAGACAGGGCTTGCCTTTGCCTTTGGAAATCACCTCAACCAGTTGTTACAGGTGATCCTTGTGAGATGGGTTATTCTCTCCATCCATCAGATGATTTGGTCAAGGTCACAGCTAGCAAGCTCTAGGGCTAGAGTTCAGGTCCCTGTGCTGGATTCCACACCTCTCCATGCAGCACAAGGATCAGTTGAAAGGAAGACGCGCCTAGTGAGGGTGTGGGCAAGGCCTGTGAGCAGAAAAGTCACAGGATGATGACAACAGTCTCCCATCTCTGCTAATCAAAAGGATAAAAATAAGACACATGGTTATTCTGCCAAACTGGTCAAGCTTTTTAAAACTTAGAATTCATAATGCTGACAAGCATCTAAGGAGTCGATGCTTGAATGGCCTGCTGACAGGGCTGTCTCTATCGGTTTAATCTTTCTGAAAAGCAACCTGGTAAGATGTAGGGGAGGTCTTTCAAATGCTCGTACCTTCGATGAAAATGTTCTGGAACTAGATTATGGTGATGGTTGTACAACATCGGGAAGGGACTAACTGCCACTGAAGTGTGCTGTATGTGAAAATGGTTAAAACAGAGTGTGGTGGTTTATACCTAAAATCCCAGTACTGTAGAAGGCCTGGGAGACGTGGTGAGACCCTGTCTCTAAAAAACAAAAACCACGACACCAGTTCTTGAAAAAAAGAAATAAAATAGTTAAAATGATAACCTCTCTGTTAGATGTATTTTACCACGATTTTTAAAAAGTATCCTTTCACGTGGTCATTCGCTATCTGGCCTAGGGAAACAATTCAAAATGGACCCAATCTCATCACGGTCCTATTTATGTCAAGGCCCTGGAAACAGTATGAATGTCCCAAACTAGGGACATGGTTAAGTTCATCAGATCACATTCGTATTGTCCAATCTTAGGCACCTATTAAAGTCATGTCTTCAAGTCACTTCAGTAACACAGGGAAAGATTTATAATGTGTTAAATGAAGACAACGGGACACAGTTTGTTCTCTGCTTTGTGAAAGAGATGTATTTATTGGCATATATATAAATATAGGCTGCAGATATATTTGCAATCATACCACAGATGTTTTAAGTTGGTCCTCCTTGGAGAAATCAGCCCCCACTGCCCCCAGACCTCCCCAAGATCTGAAGATGAGAGAAAATGCTAACTCTGAGCATCAGGACGATAGGATCTCATCTGTGAATGCTATTTTTGTACCAAAAAAATAACACCAAAGAGAAGAATAATCAGACTTCTGCCAGCAGGTGGTGTTTATAAAGTTTTTATTTTCCATTTTCTTAAAAATAACATTTGATTTCCTTTATGCATGAGTGGAGTGTACTTGTTTCCTTAGGCTGAGTAATAGGCAGATAAAGACAACACGAGGCGGGGTCCCCAAGTGGAGGTAGGGGTTGAGGTGTGAGGGGATGGGGGTGCAAGGGGGGAAAGGAGAGGGTGGGGTGACCTGGGGGACGCTTGAGTGCCCATTGACGCACACACTGTCTAACACTTATTCGATTTTTTAAAAAGACATCTAAAATTACTGAGAGATACAACTTCAGCACTTAAATCTACAGACGGAAATCCAAGCACTTGAACACAATTCTTAACTCTAAGCTCGTTATTGCACGTCACACAGTTTAAGTAGGCTTCAGGCTAGAAAGCAGTTTGCTCTGCTTGGAACTTCCTCGGGATGGCGCCAGTCTCCCTTTGCACCCTCAGTGTCTCTTCCCTGGGGCTAGCCAGCTCACAGCCTTGAGATGACCCGGGTGTCAAAAATCAGCCACTCCTTTTCCCCAAGGCCTGAGGGCTCAGGTGGGTGATGTTGGAAGCACACAGAGTTCACGATAGGCTGAGTGGGAGGCCTGTCCACCGCAACCAGGTGGGCTGCAGCGAGGTGTGTCCACCTCCACATGCAGTCGCCCACTGGAACCCTCTCTCATCCCCTCAGCCCTCTTCCTGTGCTCCAAAGAACCGCTGTCCTCATCACCCTTGGCAACTCTCTGAGTGGTCTCTCAAGGCACATTTGTTTTCTCCACTCTCAACCCACCTAGTCTTAGACATTTGTCTTTCCCAGCAGCCATGGGCCAAGGGGCATGGGAGGCCAAGGGCAGCTCCAGAGCCAGGTGTCCTTGTAACATTTGGTGGAGGCCCTCTCAGAGCAGCCTAAGCCCAGGGAGAGGTGTGGGAAGGAGCAAGGACATGGGGGCGGAGGACAGAAGGTGCTGGGTAGCAGGCGGCTTGGTCACGGACAAGCACCCTAGGAGCTGAGGAAGGACCAACTAGCAACCTTGCTCCTGAGAAAACCTCAAACTTGTCTAACTTGGAGGCCTTAAACCCCACTGGGAACAGCTGCTTTTGTCTACCTTTGGGGAAACCCCAATATCAGTGGGGAAAAAAGCAATGTGGGGCTTCAGAGAGAGGCAAAGCTGGATCCCTGTAGCGCCCCCTCCCCAGGGGCTAGTTCAATGCCTTTTGCTTTCTTCCTAAAACATATTTACAAGGTCAGACAAACGTGCACAACCAGAAGACATAGAGAGAGTGCATGTCCCCCGGGAGAGGAGGGCAACAGTGAGAGGAGGGGGATGCCCCTTCCTTCCCCAAGCACCCCACCCCCACCCCCAACATCCTTAACAGCCACTCTCAGGAGGACAGTCCAGAAGCCCAGCTAGGGCAGAGGGAAGAGACAGACTCTGCGATCCTAGGGGGAGCAGGAAGTTTCAAGTCACTCCAAGTCAGTGGAGCAGCTTTGACTGCCACCGAGAGCAGAGGGCTGATGTGGGACAGCATTTCCCTGAACTGAGCCAGGGGCCAGAGGAAAGAAGAGGGTGGGGGACAGAGAAGGGACAGGAGGAAGAGGGGACTAGGGATCTGGAACAGTGCAATACCTCAGCGATCAGAACTGTGCTGCGGAATGGGAAGCGGTTTATGGAGATAAGTGAAGTTTTGTTATTTTCCCTAAGAAGGACTTGGAAGGTGCTGCTCCCAGGGTGGAGTGCGGGGCAGAGAGGGCGAGGCTCTTATGAAATGTCAACAGCGCTCTGAGGACGCTGGCAGAAGCTGGGAGAGCAGGGCAGGGAATCTCGCCCTGGAGCCTCACCCCACTGACCACGCACCCCACAGGCCACCCAGGGCACAGGGCCCTACTCACACTCCCAGGCCACCTGGTCGGCCCCCAGGTTCACACACATGCACACACACACACTGAGCTCACCATGCACTGAAGGGTAGGTATCAGAGGCCCAAGTCTGGGTAAGGAATTCTTCACCAAAGCGTTAAGGAATTTGCTTCAATAGGGAAGAATTGGACAGATTGGAGAAAACAACAAACCAAGAAAACCCATGGGACGTCTCATCTGGTAGGAAGAGCTCCCACCTGGTCAGGAGATGGAGTAACAGTGAGGTGTGGCCTTAGAGCCTGGCTGCGCCAGTTCTGCCCCCTCTGACTTGTCACTACTCCAACACAGAGCCTGGGGAAGCCTCTCCACTACAGTAGCACTAGGGGACCCTCAGAGGGGGCAGAAGGGACCCCAGGGATTGAGAAGAGTGGGGCTGGGAATGGCCCAAGGGAGCCTCTCCCTTGAGCAGGAGAGATGGACAAAGATCTTGGTCTCATGAAGGCTGCAGCTTCCAGCTGCTTCTTCTTTACAGAGTCTCAGGGACAGGTCTTTCTATTGGTCTGGGAAGGACAGGAGTATTGAGTTAAGGGGTTGGGAAGGTGAGCACACACAAACCCCTTGCCAAAACCCAGGACCCTCAGCTGTTGCTCCAGGTCCTTGGGCTCCCTAGGGTACAGAAGGCAATCCCAGCAAGAGAGATGGAGGCAGGAGCACCACCCCAAGGACTGTCAAGAGGAAGCCAGGTGGAGTTCACCTGCAAAACCACCTACCCACTCTCCCCAGGAGAGCAGATCACAGCCACGTGTGGGACACAGAAAGGGGTCAGACTACTCCAGGATCTGGCATTCAGGGCTGCCCATCACCACTCTTAGAAGCTTTCCTGGGAAACTCCAACTGCAAACTCCCCTGCTGAGTGGACCCCTCCTCCTCACCTTGCTTCCCCACCTGTACCAATGGGAAGGACCTTGGATAACCAGTCCCCTCCATGCCTCTCAGCTTCTGCCCCCAGCTCCTTCTTGGCCACGTTGAGTCACTCTGGCCTGGATTAGGAGAGTTTCTCCAATGCTTGGGGACCCAAGAAAGGAAGGGGGCTGGCTGTGGCTGGGTGTCCTGGCCTGTCTCATCTGAGGCTGGTGGAGGTGTCACGCCAAATCAGCCCAGTTTGAGGAGGACAACTCCCTGGCTTCCCTCTCTCTGCTGTGGGGACAGGCTGTAGGCCAGAACCTGACTCTCAAAGGGAGAGGGGGAGGGCAGCATGGGTAAGGGAGACAGGGCTGGGGGGGCCAGGGTAGGAATGGGACCCAGGGTGGTAGGGCTGGGTTGGGGGCATCTCAATCCATCAAGCTGTCAATGTGTGTATGTGTGTGAATGTGTGTATTTTGAAACCAACAACAAATGGGAAGAAAACAGCTACAGGGAGGCTGAAGGGGCCTTTGGGTGACGCACTCTGCCAGGAGTAGTGTGGATCGAGGACACGTTTGTCAGCGCATGCCACACGCACACACACACACTCATCCGTCTCAGCTGCACATGCCATACACGCACCATGCACACTCACACATCCAGTCCTCCCGATTGGAGCCAGGGTCCTTCTGACTGCATTTTCCAGATCCATTTGCCAAGCTGCCCGCTTCTGCTCAGGTCCCTGCTGGCTGGCCCTGGCCTTGGCTCCGAGGGCTGTCTACCAGATGTAGCCTCCATCATCCGCCTCACCCTCCTCCTCCTCAGCCTCCTCGCCTGGTTCCTCCGGCTCCTTCTCCTCCTCATCCTCCCAGCCGACACCACTCCCAAAGTCCCCTGAGAAGCCCACGATGTCATCTGTGAGGGGAACAAGTCACTGGGTGGGTTGGAGCCCTGCCACATAGGCCCTCCCAGGCCCCATGGCACAGACCCTGCCCTTACCACAGTCGGGGCTCCCGCGCACACGCGTGCCGGTCAGCTCCAGCCCCAGCTGGTCCACACACCAACAGTCACCGCTGCTCTGGTCACATTGCATCTTCCGGTAGTAGCCATCCTCGTCACAGCTTGGGATGAAGCCACCTGAGTGGGACAGGCCCCAGTGGGTCAGAGAGGGGGCCTGGGCATGGGCTCCTCAGGCAGCCTTGGAACCTCAGGCATGAGCAGGAGGCCAGAAGCCCCCCAGAGCCCAGCCAGGCCCACACTGTCCACCCAACTAGCCCAGCCACCTGGGGCTAGACACTGTCCACGGTTCACTGGAGATGAGAAAACCACTTCCTTAAATGACCTTCCCAGGCCCCAGAACTGGCTCCCATCTGCCCTTACTGTTCCTGGAGTTTGAGGTCCCTGTTTTCTAGGACAGCCAGTCGTGTGCTCAATGCCCATGATCCTCTCACTGCTCCTCTGGCCTGGCTGCCCTTGCCCAGGATGCCCAACCTTCTCTTGGCCCTTCCCTGCTCACTCTCTTCCTGCCGGACCTGAACTTCGGCTCCTCTGTCCACCCAATAGATGCCTTCTGGGATCACGCTTGGGGGATGTAGAGATGGGCTCTGCTCACTTGGTGGGGGAAGAGACCCACACAGAGAATTATAATACCAGGAGCCCAACCAGCCTGTGCTAAAGGCTTATGAGGCCGAGGACCTGTCCTGCCTTCAGCCCTGAGCTGGGCTAGGATTATTGCTGCCTTTCCTGGGCTGTCACTCGAGTGTTTGGTGAGTACGTATCTGCTGTGGGGGGCCCGCTCTTAAACTTTACTCATAGTCCTGCTGAAATGAACTGAATAGAGGGTTCTAGGATCCTTCTGTGTCCAAACCTCTAGCCCTGGCATGGATGGGCATAAAATTAACACTTAAAACATGCTTACTGAGGGGCAGATGGGAGACCCCGCCACACCATGTGGATGAACAGGAAGGGAGCTTTCCTCTCTGCCCTCCCAGGCCAGGGCTTCCTCTGGCTCAGCATTTGCCATAACACCAGGGGTCAGAGCCCCTCCCAGTCCCTCCCTGGGGTTCTGAGCCCAGCCTCACCTGGCTTCTTCTTGGCAGCCTCCTGGATCTGGATCCGCTCCAGCTCGGCCAGGCAGGGGGGCTCTGTGGAGAGAAGCAGCCTCTGACGGGCTGTCCCATGGTGCTGGTGGGACATATTAAGCTCTTCCAGGCTTAGAACCCCGGCAGGGCCTCTGCAAGATGAGAGCGCCCAGGCTCTGACGCAGGGAACCCCATGGTGGCGGTCAGGTGACTGATTCCTCTGAGACCCCGAAACAGGTGCTGGGGCTCTGCAGGGTATAGAAACTCAGTTTCTAATTAAAGAAGCCCACCCCCCAGCCGTGGATAACCTGCGGTCCTCCAGAAGCCCAGGGCTCTCTGGGAGCCTTAGGATCCCTAGGATGAGTAAACAGGATTAAGAAGAGGAGGTGGTGGCTCGGGGTCTGTAGCTCAGTGGCTAGGGCACCAGCCACATACACTGGAGCTGGTGGGTTCCAATCCAGCCCAGCCCAGGCCTGCCAAACAACAATGACAACTACAACCAAAAAATAGCCAGGCATTGTGGTGGGTGCCTGTAGTCTGATCTACTTGGGAGGCTAAGACAAGAGAATTGCTTAAGCCCAAGAGTTTGAGGTTGCTATGAGCTGTGATACCATGGCAGAGCGACATAGTGAGACTGTCAAAAAAAAGAAAAAGAAGAGAGGTGGAGTGAACTCAGACACCACAGAGTGAGAGCCCCCAGGCATGTTACATAGAACCACCTAACAACATTTCCATCCACAGTGCATGTGTGACAATGGTCTCATAAGATTATATGGCATTTTTATAGGACTTTTTCTGTGTTTAGATATTTACATACACAAATTCCATTGTGTTACAGTTGCCTAAAGTATTCAGCACAGTAACACACCTGGGTGTGCTAGGCTAGGCCCCATAACCTGGTGTGCAGGAGGCTGCACCATCTAGGTCCCTGTAAGTACACTTCATGTTTGCGGTGACAAAATTGCCTAAGGAGACATTTCTCAGAATGTATCCTCATCTCGAGTGACAAGTGACTGAAACTGGAAGCCACTCTCTAACTTGTCTGTGACCTTGAGAAGTCCCTGCCACTCCAGGCTGGAGGCCTGCCTGCTTGCTTGTAAGATGAGAATGGCTCCCAGGTTGCCCCCGAGAAGGCTGTGGTGCAGGATGACGGGACGCACTGCAGCAGCCTGGAAAGTCAGGGTGCTGGGGCAATGCAGGTAGCAGAGGACTGGGCAGTTGGGGGCAGTGAAATCAATCACAATACCTCACCTTCGCAGAAGGATTTGTGAATTACACACTGCTCTGCACAGACATTCTCAGTTCATCCTCACAGCAGTCTCTGAGGTAGGTATTTCCCAATTCAGATGATGAAATGGAACTTGAAAGACTGGGGGGCCAAACCAGCCGATGCTGGAGGTCTAGCCAAAGCCTTGGCCACTGGCCTTGGCTGCTATACCACTTCCACCACAGGACAAAGAAGCCTGCCTGCACGGCACAGCACCAGGGCCCATCCTGGTTCTGGCCAGGCAGGTCAGTTGACGTCTCCGGCTCTCTGTTTCCCCATCAATGACCTTTGTCATATAGCCTCAATGATCTCTAAGCACATATTCAGCTCTGACTCCAGGTATACACGGCTAACAAATGCCACCATATCTCTTGTAATCACATATTTGAGGCACAGATGGTGAGATGTGCCCAGAAGTGGAATTACTAAGAAGCAAATGCATCTTTGGCTCTAAGACCCTCACTTGCACAGCTCCTGCCCTGCAAGGGGCCCTAGAAATTTTACATTTGGGCTCGGCGCCTCTGGCTCAATCGGCTAAGGCGCCAGCTACGTACACCTAAGGTGGCGGGTTTGAATCCCCAGCCCGGCCCGCCAAACAACAATGATGGCTACAACCAAAAAATGGCCGGGCGTTGTGGCGGGCGCCTGTGGTCCCAGCTACTTGGGAGGTGGAGGCAGGAGACTCGCTTGAGCCCAGGAGTTGGAGGTTGCTATGAGCTGTGATGCCATAGCACTCTACCCAGGGGGATAGC
>CAUYQV010083756.1:0-41745 GCA_963574575.1 Galagoides demidoff
TGGCTACAACCAAAAAATGGCCAGGCGTTGTGGTGGGCACCTGTAGTCCCAGCTACTTGGGAGGCGGAGGCAGGAGACTCACTTGAGCCCAGGAGTTGGAGGTTGCTGTGAGCTGTGATGCCATGGTACTCTACCCAGGGGACAGCTTGAGGCTCTGTCTCCAAAAAAAAAAAAAGATAAAATATAGATAACTCATCCAGTTTTCTTGTTCTCAGATGTACAAACTGACCTTTGGGTTCAAATGAGTTAACCATAATTGTGATTTTCAACTTCTGAGGTAATTGCATAATTAGAATGAATAAGGGCAGTACTTTATGGTTTCTCTTTTTTATTTTTTCCAGTTTTTGGCCAGGGCTGGGTTTGAACTCACCACCTCCGGCATATGGGGCAGGTACCCTACTCCTTTGAGCCACAGGTGCCACCATAGTTTCTCTTTTTTCTTTTTCTTTTTGGAGACAGAGCCTCAAGCTATCCCCCTGGGTAAAGTGCCATGGCATCACAGCTCACAGAAGCCTCCAGCTCCTGGGCTCAAGTGAGTCTCCTGTCTCAGCCTCCCAAGTAGCTGGGACTATAGGCGCCTGCCACAATGCCCAGCCATTTTTTGGTTGCAGCCATCATTGTTGTTTGGCGGGCCCGGTCTGGGGATTCGAGCCCGCCACCTTAGGTGTATGTGGCTGGTGCCTTAGCCACTTGAGCCACAGGCACCGAGCCATTTTTTCTTTTTCTTTTTTGCATCAGTCTCCCTAGTAGCTGGGACTATAGGTGCCTGCTATTTTTTTTTTTTTTTTTTGCAGTTTTTGGTCGGGGTTGAGTTTGAACCCACCACTTTCCATATAGGGGCCCGTGCCCTACTCCTTTGAGCCACAGGCGCCACCCTCCTGGTTTCTCTTTTTTAAACAAAATATGAGCAGTGATCTTTTTGATCAGTTTAATTTTATTAAATGAACAGGAAGTCCTATGAATGTTCTAAGCATTTACATTTTTACCTAGTCAATCTTTTATAGTCAATGTGTTAGATTCTATAAAATAAAATACCTTTCTTTCTTTTTCCCATGAATGGGGCAAAAGGTGATCAACTTTAATGACAGCCTTAGCCCTGACTCAGATTTAATTCTTTTGTTTTTTTCAGTGATGCCTCTAGGCATTTGGATTAAAATATGTAAAAGGTAATAGGTAACATGAAAATTTTAATTTATCTATTTCTTTTTGAAACTCCTATAATTACTCAGTTACTAAACAGAAGAAATCCACATCATGAACCAAATATTGACATTTTCTGTAATTTACTGTATGTATGTGTGAATGGCCTAGCTAAAATGTGACATCTCAGATCTTTAACTATTTTAGAAGATAAATTTCCAGTCATTTTTTTATGAACATTATTTTGATGCACTGGAGTTAAAATTTAACCCAGTATTGGATTTTAGAACTAGGCTTCTTGGTTTGATTTTTGCATCTACCATGAACCTTGAGCAAGCTACTTAACCTTTTTGTGCATTGATTTTCTTGTCTGTTTCACTGGGGATAATAATTATACCAACCTTTAAGGACGGAGTCATTAAATGCAGTGTGCTTAGAACAGTGTCCAGCACTTATTAAGTGCTATGCAAGTGTCTTCTAAGTAAATAAAATAAATAGTAGATAAATACTATAATTGATGGAAATATATCCAAGAACACATTTTTTTCATTCAGTCATTAATTCATGCAATAGATATTTACTGACCACTTTATTTGGGAGTTTCAGTGATGAGCAAAATAAGCATGATCTTCATTCTCCCACAAGCAAGCTCAGAAACTGACATTTATGAAATAATTATACCACTAATTTAACTAGTTACACAATTATAATTGGTATTTATGCCACATATTCTTGGCATTGGGTTGTTTGTGGTGGGAGGAACTGGTCTACTCTGTAGGCATTTCAGGTGAAATATGAAATATTTGTGTGTTTTCATAATTAAGTTGTATAAATATGACTGGTGGAACCAGGAGATGAGAATGTTTCCAGCAGAGCTAATAAAACATAGGAAGATCCATGATGTAGCAGAGGAAGAAAATTGTAGAGATAACATGTGAGTTGACACTCGTGTTACATTGCTGTTCTGTTTCATGTGCTCTGCTCTTTTCCATGCAATGTGCCCATTGTGTGCCCTCCCACACATTCTTATGAAAGAGAGGCATCCTTCTCCTGACTCTTGGTCTTCCTACCTCCAGACTCCTGAGCAGGAATCTTTACATTTTTGGTGTTTCTATCATCCTGCTGGTTTCCTCTCTCATTCCTTTTTTTATCCTACTGTTTCTTTTCTATCACTTTTCCAACTATTCCTAAATTACTTGATCTTAAGTCTAGAAGAATGTTGAATGTTTGGAAAATGGGTTGGAAGAAGCTTAACTTCTAGAATATTAGAGCTAGTAATTTCAACTATTTGAAAACAAAGAATATAACTGTTGTTATTATTTATTAACTAAGTTTTTTTTTCCTGATCATTGAAGACTAGCTTATTTAAACAAACTGCTATCTGACCTATTCTCCTACATAACCTTTTTATATCTACCCACATTTTTTAATTCTTTGACTTCTTATTCTTAAAAGTCAAATCTCAGAAAAACAGAAATATCCAAGAAGCTACTTTATATTACTTCATTCTTCATTACCACTTCTTGGGAAATTATTTTTAATGAGAGAATAATTATTTGTAGAAAGTAAAAGAGAAAGGTCCTTCTGGTTATGTAAGTATAGGAACCTATGAACTTAATTAAACTAAGGCAACTTGCAAAAAATAAAAATGCCAAAATCCCCCTAAAAGCACTCACTAATGTTCTCTTAATACTGATATGTGTTATAAAGTGAGGGCAGTAACACTAATTAATGTTTAAGTGAAATTTATCTCTGTAACACAAGTGTATTAGACGGGTTCTCCTGAGAAAGAGAGAACCAGCAGACCATGTGTGGATGTGCACATGCAGGTGTGGACATGAATTCATGCGCATGTTTATATGAATTTATTAACTTATGGGGGCTGGTGTGTCCCAGGATCTGCAGTCAGTAAACTGAAGACCCAGAGCCAATGGTGTACATGTCTGACTGAAAGCTGGCAGGCTGAAGACCCAAGAAGAACCTGTGTTTTAGTTGGGGTCTGAATGTGGAACAATCCTGTGTTTAGCTCATGCAATCTGACATCAAGGTCTTAATTCCAGGGAAAGTAAGAGTTTTTATCCTATTCATACTTTCATTTGATTGATGCAGTCTGCTCACTTTAGGGAAAGTAGCTATCTGCTTTATATATTATTGAGATGTTATTTGAATTAGGCACATATGGAAAAATATCCTTATAGACAGATTCAGAGTAATGTTTGGCCAAGTATCTGGGCCCCTCACATTCCAGTTGACACATAGAATTATTCATTATAATAATTTTGGTTTAATTTTTAAAAATGTATCAATGTAATGCACTATATTAGAGTAAAGGAGAAAAACTATATGAGCATTATAATAGATGCAGAAAAAGCAACATCCATTCTGATAAAAACTTTCGGAGGGAACTTTGCAAGATGGAAGCAATTCTGAAAAACATGCAGCAAAAACAGTAGTGAACAGTGAAACTATGGACAGTTTATCCTTCAGCTTTGGAGCAAGGTAAGGATTTTCATATTCAAAGCTTTCATTCAACATTTTACTCAAGGCCCATCCACTGCAATATGTCAGGAAAAAGAAGGCACAGGGATCAGAGTGAATTAAAAAAACTTAACCTGATTTGTACAATAGTGATGGATTATTAAGAATATATATGCAGGTCTAGTTCTTAATTTAGATCTAAAATTTTTTTTTTTTTTTGAGACGGAGCCTCTAGCTATCCCCCTAGGTAGAGTGCCATGGCATACAGCTCATAGCAACCTCCAACTCCTGGGCTCAAGTGAGTCTCCTGCCTCCGCCTCCCAAGTAGCTGGGACCACAGGCGCCCACCACAACGCCCGGCCATTTTTTGGTTGCAGCCATCATGGTTGTTTGGCGGACCCAGGCTGGGGATTCGAACCCGCCACCTTAGGTGTACGTGGCTGGCGCCTTAGCCGATTGAGCCACAGGCGCCGATCCCCATCAGTAGATTTTATAAAAGCCCTTGATAGTTTACGTAATTCTCGGACACAGTCTGAAGGAGAATGACCACAATACAAGGATGAACAATGATTTTGAGTAAAACAGGGTTATAGAAAAGAATGTGGAAATGAGAAGCGCTACTGCTACTGAATCCAAACGTATCTTCATCGACTGCTGTGTCTTCTGTGGCGTTGTAAATAGGGCAGTCTTCTAGAAGATGCTCCCAATATCGGTTAACAGATGTGGCTTCCAAAGACCCAAATCAGGCCATCCAAATGAAAACACATTTCAGAACTTTTGATCACCAAAGGAAAACCAGTGATACCAAGTAAGACATAGCAGAATGGTGGCAATACACCTTGGGCTCAATCTGGAAAATCTGAAAATATCTAAACTAATCTGATGCCATGAATAGCTCTACCAAGAGTAAATTTCATGGGGGCTATTGGATTTTTTTTTCCCCACAACAGATATCAGGAGGTGAACCTGTGTTTTTTTTTTCATGAATTTGCTCTCTCATTCAGTTCCATGAATCTTCATTGGAACCCTATACTCCTCAAAAGGCAAGAAAGTATTTTTCAAGGAATTCTGTGAAATTCCTGGGCATGAGGAATGCTATTTGGTATCTAGATGGAACCATGTGCTTGCACCATTTTAAAAATACATGTTTCATTTTGGGGCAACATTTTCTTTAGATAACTTAAATGACCTTCCTCCATTTTTTTTTATGACTATGTAGATGGGTAGGAGATGTCTAGATGGGTGGAATACAGAGTGGGGAATAGGAGTTCTCTCTTTACTTCTGTGCAGACTTTAGTGTAACTCAGACCCCGTGAAAGCAGCAGGAAGAGAGTGGCCTCAGCTCAGCACAGCTCCCTTACCAGACGCATGGGCAGCAAGGGTCGGAGGAGACAACCACTGTAAGTACCTTTGCAGGTAGCAGAAATCAACAAGAGGCCAGAAGCAAAGGCTGAGAAGTGACCATTGATAAACTCATGTGTGTCACTCACTGCTGTAGGATTCTGCAACACTTGGAAAACAGCTCCAACTTGTGAAAAAAAAAGGTGGAGTTAAATTTGTATTGTCATCATTAATATCATCTGCATTTATATTCATATGCTGGTGAGGCCTAGGGAATATCATATTGTACCAATACAGGAAAGGAGCTTCTCCAGAACCTCTTCCCTCACTAAACCACCCCCTCAGATCACTGATGTATTTGTAATGCTCTAAGAATTTAGCCGAACACTTTATATCTAGTATTTATTGTATGGTTCTTACTCATTATCTATTTTTCTCATGTTTATTATACTTTATCTCTTGATTTGGATTTTTAGTTCTTTGTGTATTTCCATTCTTTCTTGCTCTTGAAATAACTAGAAAAGAATAAGAAGAGAATTTCAAGCACAGTCAGCTGAAGGAGCAGTGTACATAGTCATGAAAAAAAAATGGAGGAAGGGCATTTAAGTAAAGAAAACACTGCCCAAAAATGAAACATGTGTTTTAAATGGTACAAGTGCATGGTTCCAAATTTCAGAAACCAAGTAGGAATGGCATAACAGTAAGGCATCCCATCATGCAGAGATGATGGATGCATTTAACTAGCATGGCCATACCAAGTCATGACATCAGGAAATAGCCTGGACTGGAAAGAGGGTCTGAGAGGCATGAGGAAGTTGCCACACTTATTTCTTTACCATCCTTCATGGAGAGAAGAGATTGGAAAATAAAGATAGGGGAAAGAGAAAACAGGCTGGGATACCCATGCTAACTTATATTGTATATTTTTTACTATTTACAAACAAAACACTATAGGTTTTGTTTTGTTTTGTTTTGTTTTGACAGAGTCTCACTTTGTTGCCCTCAGTAGAGTGCTATGGCATCATAGCTCAAAGCAACCTAAAACTCCTCAGCTCAAGAGATCCTCCTGCCTCAACTTCCCAGAGTGCTAGGATTATAGGCATGATCCAATGTACCCGGCAAACAATAGGCGGTTTTAAACTTTATTTGAAATAAGTTTAGACTTACAGAAAAGACATGATAATAGTACATACACCCTTCACCCAGCATCTAATGACCATCTTATATAACCTTAGTGAAATTATCAAAACCAATAAATAAACATTGATATTGTATTACTAACTAACGTAGAGAGATTATTCAAATCTTACCAGTTTTTCCATTAACAGCCTTTTCTTGATCCAGAACTTAGTTCAAGATCCCACTTTGCACTTAGTGGTCCTGTCTCCTTAGTCTCTCCTAGTCTAGGGCAGTTTCTGAGGATTTCTTTGTTTTATTAGTGACTTTGACACTTTCAACATCAATTATTTTATAGAATGTCCATGTTTGACATTCCCTCATTATCAGATTGAGGGCTATGTATTTAGGGCAGGAATACAACAGAAGTGATTATTTGTTTTTCTCACTCTATGTATTATTTGGGGCTTTAGAACAAAGCAAAGAAATCAAGAAGGCAATAGAGAAATGCTAAATTTAATTACAAGATTAAAAATTGATATTTTTGAGAAAAAAATGAACTCTTGACAGAAATGAAAATGTCTTAGATCAGGAGGAATAAGAACACAGTGAAATGGGATGACTTACACATTGCTGGAGCAAGAATAAATTGGTACAAAAATTTCAGAAACCAGTTTGACAGTATGCATCACACATCCTAAAATTTTTATAAGACCTTTGATCTCAAAACATTACTTGAAAATCTGCCCTAAAGATGACTAAAATATTGCTATTTATGAAAGTCACTTAAAATAGCAAGAAAATTGAAGAAAAATATCTGAAGATAATTATATAAAACAACTTGGGGAAGGGTTTGGCTACCCACCCCTGAACATCCTTCTAATCTAGGGGAATCTCCAAAAGGTGAGCACTTCAGGGCTTATCAAAAGTCAGAAAAACAAATATATTGAACAGATGCAGTGAAAAGGGAATACTTATACAGTGTAGATTTGTAACTTAGTATAAGCTCTATGGAAAACAGTATGAAGATTTTCAAAGGGCTAAAAGTAGACCATTCCATCCAGTAATCCCAATACTAGTTACTCAAAGGAAAGGAAGCCATTTATTTATTAAACTGACACCAGCACTTATATGTTTATTGCAGTAAGATTCACAGATGCAAGGATATGAAATCAACCAAATGCCTATCAACCAAGAAGTAGATAAAGAAAATGTGGCATGTGTTAGTACACACACACTTTTTATTCAGCCATAAAAAGAATGAAATGATGTCTTTTGCAGTAACTTGAATAGAACCAGAGGCCATGATTCTAAGTGAGGTAATGCAGGAATGGAAAACCAAATGCCACATATTACCACTTATAAGGGGGAGCTAAGCTATGGGTATATAGGGACATACAGAGTGGTATAATGGACATTAAAGACTTAAAAAGAGGGAGGTAAGAGGAGAATGAGAGATGAAACACTACCTATAGGGTACATTGTACACTATTTGAGTGATGGGGACACTAAAAGCCCAGATAACCACTATACAACTTATCCAAATAACCAAAAACCACTTGTACCCCTAAATCTATCTAAGTTTAAAAAGAAATTGAGGGCTCCATCTCCCACAGTGGACAACCAGGGCATTTGACCCCAACCAAAGCTAACTAGTCAGATACTTATATCTGGACATTTGAATATTGAGAGGGTGACACAAAGAGCCAGGGGACAATTAAAAATTAACAAAAATTGAGGATGTTTGCCCCATAAATCACTGAATCACAACATCATTTGAATTCATATATTTACTACTTGTCATATGTAAAATTTAGGACATTACTTGGCAAGCAATCAGATTTGGAGAATTGTATTGAGGCTGTCTGGTACTGTGGACTGAATTATGTCCCTGTGA
Organism: Galagoides demidoff; assembly: GCA_963574575.1. Lineage (NCBI taxonomy): Eukaryota > Metazoa > Chordata > Mammalia > Primates > Galagidae > Galagoides > Galagoides demidoff. The sequence continues at coordinate 7,973 of CAUYQV010083756.1, forward strand.
AATTTATATTTTGAAGCTTTAACCCTCAATGTCATGGTATTGAGATAAGGCCTGTGTGTGTGTGGGGGGGGGTGATTAGTTTTAGATGAGATCATGAGGGTGGGGCCCTCATGATGGGATTAGTGCCCCTATAAGGAGTATACACCTGTACTGGACTAACCTTTACTGTTATTAACACCAGAGAATTGACTACTCTCAGAAGTTAGAATGGTTGACATGATGAGCTCTTTGGTAGGGGATAATTTGACCATGAGGTCCACAGCATCAAAATAAATGAACAGATCACAGAAGTGTTCCTTGATTTCTGTAACAAAGTCTCCAGGCTGGTGACCTGAGCCACAAGGGTCAACAATCACAATATCTCACAGACACAAAGCTCCTTAACCAAGGCAGAATTGGTGGATCCTTGAAGAGGATTTTGCAACAACATAAGCATCTCCAATGAATCTTCCTATTACCTTCCAAGGAGATCTGTGGCACTGGGGACCTTTTGCACCTGCTGGAGGTAACTTTAAATCTTAGCCACACTGACTACCTCTGGTATCCACCCTATATAAGACAAATACTAACAAATACTAACAAATTCTGAACCCGGAGCAATTGTAGTATTCCTGGTGAAGCCCCAGACATATCTAGAGTTTAGTTCCCCATTTCAGGGGTATACTGATGCCAGCTCATCACCTGGCAGATCCCCTCTCTGATTTATTAACTATGGGGCCAAAGAAGAGGCAAATCTCAAGCCAGTCAGACCTAAGCTTCTTTCAGATACGTTCTAAAGCCTTCTTTGCTCTCCTGAAATGAAATTCATAGATAATATAACCTACATGCATAAGTTTTCAAAAGACAATGGAATGGGGCTCGGCATCTGTGGCTCAATCGGCTAAGGCACCAGCCACGTACACCTAAGGTGGCGGGTTCGAATCCCCAGCCTCGGCCCGCCAAACAACAGTGATGGCTGCAACCAAAAAATGGCCAGGCGTTGTGGTGGGCGCCTGTGGTCCCAGCTACTTGGGAGGCGGAGGCAGGAGACTCGCTTGAGCCCAGAAGTTGGAGGTTGCTATGAGCTGTGATGCCATGGCACTCTACCCGGGGGGATAGCTTGAGGCTCTGTCTCAAAAAAACAAACAAACAAAAAAAAAAAAAAGACAATGGAATGGCCTAGCTGTAATACAAAAAGAGAAATAAAGGAAGTTAACTCATAATAACATAAAAAAGGAAATGCTTAGGCATGGTTCCATTAGAAGTCATAATGAATTAGATGCTTGTGCCTTTTATAGAATCACTATGAATGGTACAGCTGCCACTGAAGGCTGATGTCTGTGTGCATATTGGCAGCTCAATTCCATAAGTGCCATTGCCACCAAAGATGTGCTTTTGCAATATTCTGCGCAAGTCTTTAAAAATTCTAAATTAGTAAAATCAACTCCTAATTTGCACAGCCTTTCCACTATAGGAAGAGTCAAAGAATATCAAAACTGTATAAAAATAAATAAAATGCCTGTAAAAAATGGAATTAGGTGTTAGGCTACAGAATATCTTGAATATCATTGCAATTTGTGCAGGAGTAGGGTGATTCTCCTTCTCATGGGTCTGTCTTATACATGACATCCCTGGCCCTTTGTCTACTAAATCCAGTAGCACTGATCAATCAGTTTAGAAACTAAAAATGTACCCATAATTTTCTTAAATGTTCCTCAGGGAGCTACCATGCACACTGAGAACAAGTGCATGAGGTGAGTGCTGTTATAGCACGATGGGCCACCTGGAAGGTCCTGGTGTTCTCTCTCACTACCAAATAGTAAATCTCAAGGACAGGTGTCTTCTCCCAAATCTGGAGGGGGGGGGAGCAAAGTGGATGAGAAACATAAGCTATATGATGGCAGGAGTATTTGTTTTGTTTATTTATGTGTCTCTAAGATCTAGAATAAAATATGGCACTTGGGCACTCAGTGAATATTTGTGGTACAAAGGATTAGACAATTCCATCAAACTGTGCAGTTTAGCAGAAGCCATGTGGGTCTTAGGAATTAAATCCGTAATTCCAATTCATCAGTCGGTTGCTCTTCTTGAAGATGCTGTTTTATCCATGTAGTTCTTCCCCCAACAAACACACACAGACCTTCATAGCACATACAATGTAGCTTTCAGTCTAAGAAAAAGTGTTTTTCTCTATCTCTCTCTCTCTAAAAGCAGAAATGATCATAAGCAATTTGCTATAATTTGACAGGGAACATAGTACATCTTCACTATCTTGCCGCAGAATCATATTAAATCCCTCGCTCTGTGCTGCAATGAACCTGAAAAAGTTTTGCACATCATACTCTTCCTAAGACATAATGGTGGTCCCCCATATCAGTGACATCATGGTGATATGATCTAGAAATCAAGATACAAGTCCTCCTTGAAAACATGCTTGCACATCTCAGAGTGAATGCAGGTGGAAGATAAATCCCATAAAATATGGGAACCTTTCAACTCAAGAAATTTTATGGGGACCCAATGTCAGAATAGTCTCTCAAAAGGGGAAGGGAAAGTTGCTCTGAAGCAAGCCTTCTACCACAAAGAAAGGCCACATTGAAGGATGGCACATTCTGGAATGAGCCCCATGACCAGGATCCTAAGCAGACTGTGCAGAGTGATCTTGGCTACAGCTTATCTCCGTTGATTCCTCAATCTTCCCATCAGTTCCACAAGCCACCTGATACCCTTTTATTACAAAACCTTTCTACTTATATGAACCAGAGTTGATTTCTGACATTTGAGTGCAAGAATCCTTAATTGTACAGTCCCCAAATTAGAGCATCACAAAAATTACAGTTATAATAAATTCACAATCCTAAAGTATTTATATAATATTAAGTGAAAATAGGAAGATACAAAATGTTCCATATGTACAAGAGTACAATAAATATAAAAACTGCAGAGAAAACCCTGGAAGGGAATACAGTATATCAAAATATTGAATGGTTTCCTCTGATAATGGGAAAATAGATGGTTTTTCTTTTTTTTTTCCCAGTCTATTTCCAGTTTTTTATAATGAATACCTAATTCATTTATAATAGAAAATGCTTATCTTGTAAAAATCAGGTTAGCAGGAAGATAATAAAATTTGAAAAGACCCCATATATTAGACATCGTTAACGTTTTGTGTGCTAAGCTAGGCTAAAATCCCTTCTAATAAAAAAATCTGTTAGGATAAATGAACCAGCACAGCAAAGTTCTTTGAGCTCATTAGAAGTCACATGCAGCATTTCTCTCTGGGCTTCCTTCCATTACTCCCCTTGCTCAGCTCATGGAAGTCACCAAATGGCACTGTGAAGAAGGAAGTAGATGGAGTATCTTCAAACAAGAGACTGGAGAAGAGAACCGTGGCATACTAGTTTCCTATTGCTGCTATAACAAACTCAGTGCTTGAAAGAATATATTTATAATATCTTACAGTTCTGAAGATCAGAAGTCTAAATTGGTGTCCACAGGGCTGAATTCCTTCTAGACACTCTCCAGGACAATCGCTTTCCTTGCTTTGTCCAGTTTCTAGAGGCCACCTGCACTCCTTGGTTCACGGCCCCTTCCTCATGTGATGCAGTCCTCTGCTTCTGACCCTCCTCTGATTGCATTGGACCAATCCAGATAATCCACGATAATCTCCTCAATCTCAAGATCCTTCATTTAGTCACATCTGCAAAGTCCCTTTTGCCATGGAAAGTGATATATTCATAGCCTTAAGGAGCTAGGATGTAGATGTCTTAGGGAAGATAGGGCATTACTCTGTCTACCACACTTGGGTTTTCAAAACCTCAGCTATCAAAGTCAAAACTCATTGCCTTTCTGGAATGGGAGAGGGAGCATGAATCGATCCTTTCAGGACAGTTGTCCCTTTGTAACTGCCTGCCCTGGAGCCTCGCTGGTCATGGCAAGTGAAAGGCTGATAAAGGAACTGAGGTGATCCTCCCATCCTTCAAATAGGGCTTCATGACATTGCATTTCAAAAAGAGATTTGTTGCTGGAGTTTTCAAGTTTGAAGATCACTGTGTTCCTTGAAAGTACTTGGGCAGACTGGAAATTCTTTCTTTCTTTCTTTGTTTTTTCCAGCTTCTTTCTATTGAACTAGACTATTTCCTTCATAATATCTGCCAGACAGGAGAGCTTTCCACATTTAGGTGGTGACCCCTCTCAATAAAAGACTGTATATCTGCCCAAATAGAAGGAAAGTGTAAGACTTGACTCATGATACAATGAAGTAGGCATCTCGGGGAAGGAAATAAAAGAAAACAACGTGATAACTGAACTCTGTTCGGGGATGGCTTTGTCTAACATCAGCAACAGCACATCAGCACACCTGAAGAATTCCCTTTTCGTAATTTTTAAAGAACATACTGCCAGTCTGGTTTAGATGAGGAGAAATACTGTACTTTGGATGTTTCTTACATTGTCATAGCCTATAGCCTTTTTTTCAAGAATTACATTTTTATAGCATTTCTTAATTACCAAATGGTTCCCATACATTATTTAATGCATTTAACAGAATAAATATTCACTTTTAATAACATGATTGTCTTTGTTAACATTTTTTGCTTAGGATCAGAGCAAAAATGGTATATTGGTAGTTTGACAATTTTTTCATACTCCCCCCAAGAAAAAGCCCTGATTTCAGGTATCTATATGCAAATATGCCCACCATAGATGATTTCAACCCACTACATCCCTGAAAAAGGAGTTGGGATGTGCATAATGAACTTTTGCAATCAGACTGGAGTGGGCTCGGGAATGCCACTTCAGCTTAGCACTTGAGCTTCCTGTTAGTGGGCCAGAATCCCTACTAGGCTTAATGAATGGGGGAAAAAAAATAGCCTTTGAAGAAACATCAAGGTAGTACTATGAAGCCAAACCCAGTTTTCACAGAAGTTGTATATGACATAGTGGGCACGGCACCCTGCCCAACTGCCCTTGATCCCCTTTGCTGTTTCTGGCTGCCTCTTCTGGGTTTATTATGCCTTAACCTCTAACATGTAATCCTTGTTTCTTTGCTATAGAAAAAGCCCTCAAGCTTCTGAAGCTGCAGGCTTCATCTTCACTTGGTGCTCAGCCAGTGACTGACAGAGAGGCAGCAAGAAAGCCCCGCTCCGTTGCTCAGGCACTTCCCTGTGGGTCAGATCTAACCTAATCCCCTCTGAGACTTGGCTTGAAATCACAACCTTGATTCTCTCACTCCTTAGGCTTGTCCAGGGAGCGTTTCTTCTGCAAATCACTCACACATGAATCCCTGTCCCAGCATCCGTTTCTATCATACGGGGAAAGCCAGATCATGTCTTTGCTCCTGATTTAGCCTTGTTTCAACCTCACCCTCTGGGTGCTTTAACAAAATTGTTTTCCCAGAAACCAGTACGTATGTTAATCTACAAATTTCTGATCAATTGTAAGAATTTAGTCGATTTACAACATAAAATATCTACTGGATCTAGGTCGGGAGAGTATCCAATTTCAGAAAATGGAGCTAAACTATTAAAGTAACAGAGAAATGAGGCACTCTTACGTATCTCTTCTAGTTTCTGGCTCCAGGCTGGTCCCAACCTAGTACAGGACTATTTGATCATACTTCCCACTCCCTGATGATACCCAGCTGTGTGAGTAGCATTTCAGAAGATGAATAGTGAGAAAGTTATGCCATAGGATGGGGGGATTCTGTTAATGACAAATGCTAACTGGATCTTTTCTGGCTAAGGAAGAAAAGCCTTTATTGCCAATGAGTACTCCCCCGCCAAGGGAAAATAAAAAACAGTATGTCTTTGGAAACACATCCTGCTCGGAAGTGGAAAGGTCTGTAGTATTTGCAAAAATGATGCTAAGTACACCATCTGTAACAAGAACCCCCTACACTTTACCCACACCAAAGCAAAGACACAGTTTTTAGTACCTGGAGACTCTCTTTGGCTTTGCACACAAAGAACAACAAACCTAAGGAATGCTGGTGCTTCCAGACTAAAGCATAAACTTCCCACTGTCAGAAAATTTTAAGACATTTTCCACAACCAAAAATGAGCATTCTTCTCAGTGTATAAAGCAAACACCTATTGGTATATTTACCTGATAAAGAAAAATGATGAAATTATGTTTTTACTTTCTGTACAAACCACAAGACTGAAATATGCTGTATGATTAGAAAGTGGGAAAATCCAGAGAGACCCCTTTAGATTCTCACCTGTCAATCTTCCATTGTCCTCTAAAAGCGGAAAAGTTAAATTCTCATATAGCTTCTAAAGAACAGATAAAAGCAGTCCAAAATTAAAGTAGATTCTTCCAGGTAAGGATAAAAGTATTGACAACTTGGAAATATTATAGAACTTTGTGATCTGTGTTCACACATAAATTATTATTATAATTATTGAAAAAAGTAAAGTCCAAATATAAATTTGAAAGTTATGCAATTTCATACTCCTTAACAAAGTTGCTATCTAAAAATAGAGAATAAGGGGTTAGAGCTTAAGATATTCTTTTTTAACTTTGTTGCTATAATCACTTCATCTAATTACAAAGTGTTCTTGTTTGAGGGAAAAAAAATATTTCAAAGGAAAGTTTTGTTGTTGTTGTTGTAGTTGTCATTGTTGTTTAGCAGGCCTGGGCTGGGTTCGAACCCGCCATCCTCAGTGCATTGACCGGCACTGTAACCACTCTGCTACAGGCACCAAGCCTCAAAGAAAAGATTTTAAAGTGCCACAGATTGGAAATAGGCTAACAAGTTAAGGGACACAAATTGATAGAGAATTTCTAATATTATGCTAATTCTGTATAAGATGGTGATGAGGAAATGAATGGGAGAAGGCGGCCAGGACTGTAAAAATTACTTCCAGACTGTATTTACAGAAGATGTTCCTTATCTAAGCACAGATACGCCAAACAGGTTGTTACAGAGAAGTGTGTATGTGAGTTCAAAGGTATCACTCACAGACACAAGTCCAGGGATGAATAAAACACATGCCACACACATACTTGAGTTTCATGGTGTCTTTATTCTCAAGAAAACACAGTTTAACCAAATGCTGTGCCTTTAAGGTTAGAAGTAAATGTCTACAATTGGTAAGAAAGAAAGAAATAAAAGATAGGAGAGGGAAACGAATAATCGTATGACAAGCCTGTTCTGCCTCAGAAGCAATAAGCCAAGATCTGAAATAAAATAAATTATTTTTTCTCTTTTGCAAAACCTTGAAGAAGGCTTATGAATGTTTCCTCCAAGCACATTGTTTCTTTATCACCATCCCTACAGAGATGCACGGGTGGCGATTTAATTACCATCACTTGTTCCTTCCCATTCATTCATTCCATTGGTATTGCCCTTCACCTTCAACTTTCAAGTCCTCAAAAGTTTCAGGGTAAAATCCCTTCTGATATTTACCACAATTCTTACTTGTGGCCATCTGGATACAGGATAAGCCAGGTAGACAGGTTGGGGGGTAGCCAAATGACAAAGCTTAGTAGAAAATGGCCTCATAGACACATCATCTTTGACATATGACTGAATGCAGAGCGCCTTCTGACTCTGCTTTCCTTTGTGCCACACCATCCAGGAAAGCAGGGTTAGAAGGAGCTATGAACTCAGAGTGTGGGATCCCAGAGTGTTCCCTGAGCTCCATCTAATGCCAGACAGAGAGATGTGTGCAGGAAACAATGAGATGGAGTGTCTGTTTTGAACTGTGAGTGACATGTTGCTGACAGGCTGTACCTGACACAGGCTGGTAAAGGACGAGGCAAGGGAACCAGTAGTGAGGCCCTGTTTGCCTCCATAAATGGGCACCCAGTGAAGAGTCAGGGAAGAAAGTTCACTGGGCAGGAATGCAGGACTACGGGGTCCGAGGAGGTAAAAATTGCCCACCCCCAGGGCCATCTGCTCATGGCCAGCAGCAGCCGTGAGCCTGGGAAGGTGGAAACCTCTGCACGGCTTGACTCCTAATGAGCTGCCATACAGAGCTTGGGCTTGGCCTTCCCTAGGTCAGCAGTGGCTGCCCAGCGGCCACCTAGAGGACACAAGCAGGTCTTAGGAGTATTGTTGAAGAACTTGGTGCTTCTCTCGGGTACTATTTAATCTTACTGAGAACCATTCTAAAAGTCCTAAGAATTGAAGATTAAGCTGCAGCTGATGCTTCCTAACAAGACTAAAGAAAGGCCCATGGGTGCACTCAGGCGCCCCCCCCCCCAATAAAGCTCAGCAAGCTTCGTATGTTCAAGGTTCTGAATAACAATTAGAGGAAAGTCACTGATGAGGAAAACTGAAATGACTCATGGGTCCTTTTGAGGTTGTTCCAACTTAGATTATAAGAGATAAAGCACCTGAGATCTAAGGCCTCTTTGAGGGCAAATATCTGAGAAATAGATCCGAATAGAAGTGGACACATTCCTTTAATGCTCAACATCAGTTAAGGGTTCAGACTACAGGGCCGGCGTCCTACCCTCCGTGTCAAGTTGTCTAACATGCTCTTCCACTTGGGTAAGCCAGTCACTTTGCATCTACAGGGGAGGATCATGTCAAACAGATCTCTCAGCCTTCTGTGTGTGTGTCAATTCTTGACAGACATCAAAGCCAAGGTGATTGTACTCAGCCTGACAGCTCTATTAAGACAAAGAGAATGGTTCTTAACTGGTTCAAAGAATGGAAAACAACTCAGTTTATAAAATATATATTTCAGACAATGGTACAAAAAACAAAATTTTAAAAAACACATTTGAGACTATTAAATATTAGTGTTTATGAAATGTAGGCTATGTTTTTAAAAGCCTTTTACAAATGCTTTTTCTCCTAATGCACTCTGAGCCAATTCTACAAAATTGGCCTCATATTTAATTCTTTCAAATACCACTACTTTAATAAAACCTTCTGTTGAAGACCTATTAATATATAGCTTCTTAAAAATGATCACCACAAGAGTAGAAAAGCAATGAGAATGTAACTCAGGTTTGGGGTTAGCTGATTCCAATCCAGTTAGCTCTATAAATTATTAGCTCTTTGTATTTTAGTGCTAGGTGATACTTTTTCTTCCAGTCTTAGTTCAGAACTTCACGTTCTGATCAGGTATTGAGTTTTAACTGTGAATGAACATTCCTCTGGAAAAGTATTCGTGCTCAAATTCTGCCCAAGCACTGTGGGAACATTATTTCCACATATAACAAAGTGTAATTCTATCCCTGGAATGCTATAGTGTTTATGGCAGAAGTCACAAACAAGCTGCCTATGAACAGTTTTTCTTTTCTCTACTTTAAAAAATTTTTTCCCCTTTTTTAATTTTTATTAAATCATAGCTGTATGCATTAATGCATTTGTGGGGTATAATGTGCTGATTTTATATACAATTTGGAATGCTTACATCAAACTGGTTAACATAACCTTCACCTCACTTAATTATTGTGTTAAGTCTTTCTGTTCTTTGTGTTTTATTTTTATTTTCTTTCTTTCTTTGCCTGGACAATGATTATGTTTTTTATTACTTAGCAGAAAACCAACCGAATTCAGGTAGATCTGAATGAAGTGGTGTTGAGTAGCAGCTGCCCCCTGAGAATGGGTTAGATGCTCTCCTGTTCTTCCACATCCTCGCAGGTCAGTGCCAGTTGCTCACTCCAACTACCTGGCCCTTGTGGGCAGGCATTCACATTTGCCAACACTTACCTAAACACAGAGCTATGCAGTGTGTGCCTTACCTTAACACCACGTCTTCGCAATCTAGATACTACAACTGGGCTCCGTGATAACTCTCTCCCCTTTTCTCACCAAGCCCTCTGGGAATAAAATCAGCTCACCAAATATCAGATCATAAAAGCAATGGAGACTGAGAGTTCACCAAATACTAGGCTGCAAAAGGAATTGAAACCAGCATCAGCAAATGCTTTAATGCCAATGGACATTAAAATGGCTAAACATTACCTATGGCTTGGCCTCGAGATATAAGGCTAAAGGGTGTCTGCAAAAGGAAAAGGGAGAAAAGAGGAACAGCCAGGCAGGGAGAAACAAAACTGAGTGAATGAGAAGGAGACTGAAAGGAGAAGCCAAACAAGGAAGGAAACACTCTGTCCCTCTGGTGGAGAGACTGCAGTGCCACAACTCCTGCCCAGCCCGGGTGACGCCAGTTGTTTGCCCAGGATTAAAGCAACACATCGTCATAGAAGGAGGAGGGAGGCCAAGAGCTGGGATTTTACCTGCTGGGTAATGATGTTATGCAGTCCCTGGGAACATGAGTAGGGCTGTCCTATTTCTTCTTTGCAAATCTGTTAAGGAAAAGAAGTTCTCCTGAAATGTGTTTCTTTCTTTCCAGGTTTTGCTGCTTAGAATGTTCGAGCCCACCTAAAAGTCATTAATAGACACTAATCTCATCATCTTCTCAACCAACTGTTCCTGTGACAGAAAAAAAAGCAATTTCATTATTTCAGCTTATTCTCAATATTTAATAATAGGAGACATTTTGAGGGCACGAACAGGGTTGGTTGTCAGGAACTCCTTTTATATAGGCTAAAAACAAGCCAGGAGTGACACTTGAAATTGATCATCCTTTTAGCCATTCTGTCAGGCTTCTGAAAATTAATGAGTGGGCTGCGGAAGGGAAGTGGCTCACCAGAACATCGCACAAATGTGCTGATCTTGACTGCCGAAATTCTGCTTACCTAATGCAAAGCTACTCTCTTCACTTCGCCACAGTTCCACCGTGCTTACGGTCTACCCGCATCTCCTAGGGTTCCTCTATTCCGTGTTACTCTCTCCTCAGGCAAGTAGCAGCAAAATCCAAAAGAAAGCTGCAGAAGTCACTATGCTGACAGAATGACATGTCAGGTACACTCCAGACTGAAACTACAAGATCAGGGTGCTTACTCAAAAATCAAAATCCAGAGTGCAGGATGATATTTATTCCACATCATTAATTGGGTGCATACAACGTCCAGATCACTACTTGAGAGGCAGCAAGAAATGTAACCTCAGAATAAGGAAATACCTTGATCGGGAAGGTGGTTGAGTGGCAAGGTTTAGTTTTTGCACTCTGTAGGAATGACCTCTGCCATTTTTCTAAATATGAGAAACTCAAACACAGGAGCTGTGGAAAGATACAATATTGCCTGTCCCTCAATCTGTAATTGACTGAGTTAAAGGAAGAACCTAAAGAAATTCAAAAACTTTAAGGATAACAAGTGACAACCCTCAGTCGTGTATTCTCCAGGTTATGGTGAGTGAGTGGTAAACCCCCCACACGTTTCATACTTTTCCCCTGTAAACTCTAAGAACTGGCTAAGCAGCTTTAGGCCCAAGAAGGTCTCAGACAACACTGCTGCCTAGTGGACCTTTGAGGAAACTAGCAGATCTCAGGTTTATAACATCTTGTTCTATGTTCTTAAGCCAGTTATAAGGGAACTCTAAAAATATGTTACAATTCCATATTTTTCTTCTTTCAGTGTTGGTTGTTTAATTCTTAAAAATATTTTTCTCAAATTTTTTTCTTCCTTTTATGTTTTGTTTGTTTGTTTGGGGTTAAGTAAAGTCCCTCTTATAATTGTGTCCTGCCCCCAAGACGTGTGCCATAGCCCCACCCTCTTCCCTGCTTCCCTCTCCCAGCTCCCTCCTTCCCCTGCCCCCCTACCTTGAATTGATTTGAGCTTTTCTCTTCTGAGGCTGGGTATTAGATCTTCTACCGGCTTCACATTGTTTTCAGTAAAGTATCACAAGTATACATTTCTTTTAATCTCCTTTCTCCTTCCCCTCTGTTTTGAGTTCTTACCAAATGCCTATAGAAAACATTTGACATGCTTTCCTCCAGTTTTTGCAACCTTTTCTCTGTTGTTCTTGTACATCAAAAAAACTTGAAAACAAGGCAGCAACTGTCTATATTTCAATAGAAGCTTTTTTGGCAAGCATTTAATAGTGTCCCAAGGTTATCTTCTGAATATATTTACTAAAGTTGTCTTAATTTTCTTTCTTCTATTTCTCAACTGTAAAAAAGTTAAGTATCATCAATATTACAGTTACAATTATGGAATTTGGAGTTAAACTCCTTGGGCTCAAATTTCACTTGTATCATTTATTAGCGAATGCAAACTTGAGAAGATACTTAAAGTACCTTGGGCCTCAGTTTTCTCCTCTGTAAAATAAGCATAATAATAGCATTTACTTCACAAGAATATTGCAAAAAGTAAATGAACTAATATTTGTAAGGGATTTAGAACTGTGCATGGCATACATAAAGCTCTAAAACTTTATTTTGTTGTAAGGTTATTTTCTATTGCTACTATTAATATTTAATTTTACACATTTGTACTTAACCCATACTTGGGGCTAAATAATTTTTTTTTTTTTTGAGACAGAGTCTTACTTTGTCATTCTCGGCAGAGTGCCGTGGTGTCACAGCTCACAGCAACCTCCAACTCTTGGGCTTAAGCTATTCTCTTGCCTTAGCGTCCCAAGTAGCTGGGACTACAGGCACCCACCACAAAGCCCAGCTGTTTTTTGGTAGTAGTTGTCATTGTTGTTTGGCTGGCCTGGGCTGGATTCAAACCCACCAGCTCCAGTATATGTGGCTGGCACTCTAGCCACTAAGCTATAGGCACCACGCCATAGGCTAAATAAATTTTGTGACTTGTTCTGTAAATTTGTAGTATATATGTACTACATATAACATTGTTTCAAGTAGAAAATATGTTTAAATTTTTTAAATGGTCTTAAACTTTTAGAAAGTATCCTAGTTAAAAATTAATAAACTATATACATTAACTTCACAGAGGCTAAGGAACCATTGAGTAGGAAAGTAAACAGAATCTGATTGCCAGTTAGATCAGAAAAGAATAATTTCCTGAAGTATTTTGTTCGGATGATTGTTAGAATTAAAATGGGGGATAGAAAAAGAAATATTCCAAGTGATAAAGATAACGTGCAAAATCTTAGAGTAATGGAGAAGTTAGAAGCCTACAATTAAGATAAAGTTATGCTTATAAATCTTTTTTAATTTATCTAAAAGACAACTTTGCAGTTCAAGTTAAAATTCACATCAAACTAAAGGTATTGGTACAAGCTATTTTCCTTGCATTCTGGAACATAATCCAGCTGTCTTCAAGCTCAAGTTGGGTCTCAGTCCAGAAAGAAAAGTGGAATGTATTGTCAACATTCTTCTCCATTAAAGTAGCTGAAGTGGACAGAAATTGAACATGTTGAAAGAGGCCTGGCCTCCACTTTTCATAATGCTCTCCACTGAGCATGAGCTGCATGGAGATCTGAGCAGAGGGTGGGCAGCAGCAGGCTGGCACATTCATGAGTGCAATCAGAATCATATGCTTAATTTCTGGACTCAGCACATGAAAGAAAAAATTCAAGCACTTACTATAGTTACCGCTGATTACTGGCTATTCATTAAAATGGTATTTGGCTTGTTCCATTGTAACCCCAATGTTCCTTGTGAAGAAAAAGTCCATCGTGCCATTTTTCCTATAAATTATACAGCTCTCTGTTTATTCTCCTTCAAAAACCCATGGCTTCCTTTATAAAAAGAACTGTGTAAAGGTTTCCACAGCCTTGGGATCGTAGCTAAAATACTGGAATCACACAATTAAAGGAAAGAAAAAATTAAATTAAACCTCTGAAAGGGTTAGTGCCCACGTTAATGCTTCCCTTGTGCCCAAGTAAAACTCACTCTGACAAGCGGGGCTACAGTGTGTTCCAGTAATTGCTTCTTTCCTCGGCATTGCTGAGTAATTGCTTTGCAACTTTGCCCTCCCGGCACATATGCATAGAGTTATCACGATGTGATCCTAAAATGATACCTAGACCCAAAGAGCAATGTTTTATAAGTCCTGCAGTTAAGAAGAATGGGAAAGATTAAGAAGAGAAGTGATGCCGTTTTTAGCCTAGCAGCATTTTAGGCGTTCATCCAGAAAAGAGAGAAATGGGCCCAGAATGTTATCAGGGTTTGAATCATGGCTTTATCTGCTCTCTCTAGACAGTAGCCCACACAGCCAGACACAGCTCAGCCCAGATGCTTCAGCTTTTCAGCCTCTACTCCCAGCAAGAACTGGAGCACATGAGAAAAGTCTGGTTGGTCAGACAGATGTCGTATCAGCAGGCCCTTCCTGGAGAGACACGTTCATCCTCCCCAACATCGGTCTCAAAAGAGAGGAGGCTGGTTTTGAGACACTTCTAGATTTTCTTTCCTTAATAAAACAAGGAATACCATATTGCTCCTTCATTTTCTAAATCTTCTTGAACTCTATATACATTTTCAGCTTGTACACACCCCTTGAATTCCAAAAGTTGATAAGGTCTTCTATGATAAATGATTTCTGTTTTGCCTTAAAACAACTCTTTACTGATAGTTGACATGTGGTAAAGTCACACAAAATACTTGGGAAAAATGCATATCAACTTGAAGTGGTGGGATTTAAAATATGCAGGGCCTGACCCTAGATGTGAATGCATCACTTGATGGGGTCACCTTGACTGAGGGTCTCAAGATGCCAACTTGAATGTTTTGACCTGGTGGGAGAGATGTGTATACAAATTCAGGGTCTCTTTTTTTTTAATATCTGTTTCAAAAGAGATAAGACAGAATTTCCAGTAATTCTACTGGCTTAGGGAGCTGGCGAAGGCTTCTCTTTTCTTTAATGAAGCTGATGAAATTCCTTACAACATACCACATATTTTTTACCACCTGGAAGATAAGTGGGTACAGCTTACTTCAGTCTGTTCTTATCTCACTTTCCCATGAAGAAAAAGTTGATCCTAATCTCTTTCTGTGTCCTTTATCATAGAGCTGTGGCCATAGAGCTTTCTACGTGTCCATCTGTACATTATTAAGATCCATAGTGAGAATTTCTCATTGCTTTATATGGTCAATCAAGTAATATTTAAACTTCTAAAAAGGGCCTTGGTTTAGGTTGTTTGAAACTGTGAAGCTTTGGGAGACTGCTGGAAAGACAAGTTCTAGGACCATCATGGGAAAATCAGCAGGATTCCCCAACTGCATTATTTCTATTCCCAAGCCAAGCCATCTGTCACCAACTGAATACTGAACTGCCTGTCTACAAGCCAATATACTACAAGTGGACTTGAGACTTTACTTGGTATGAGATGTGCTCATTGAGTACTCTAATTTTTTCCCAGGTTTAAAGTAACCTATGCTGCAATAGTTCTCACCCCACGAGAGTGTCTACTCTATAGATCTCTTGCATTTGTACAAGATCTGCTACTCTCTAAGTAACGCCTTTGGTGGGACAGGAAAGCTCATACTGCTACAAGGAGGCATTGATGACATTGATTTTTTCCCCTTTCCTGAATACCCTCATCCTGCTTAAAAGTGGAGCAATAAGAGAACTGTTCCTCCTGGCTTAGAAATATGGACACCATTTGCCACTAATGTCCATTTTCCCCTAAGCTGCTATCACAGCTTATAGTTCCCATTTGATAGCAGGTAGACCCACTGCTTTGACTTATTCTGTTACTTATGTGACAAAGGCTAACCCACCAAGGTCAGTGGTTGGGTATCATCCATCATGTTGCCAATATGTCTGCCATGACTGATGGGGGTGATACATGGCGAGGTCTCTGACTTCTGTGACTGTCATTTGTGCCTCTCAGCCACCAGGACTGGAGCTCCAGGTATTGTACTATCTCATCTCCTAATGCCTCTTGGATTAAAATGGCTGAAGAACCGACACAGAACAGTGAGAGACCAGGCCCAGTACTCTTGCTGACCCAAAAAGTGTGCTGAAATGCACATCACACAGGGCAAAGACCCAAACTGAGCTGTAATCCTTTGCTTGAGGGTAAAAATGGATGATTTTTTTAACTTAAATCCATTGCCCTTATAAATAAACACATCCCAAACATTCAATCTGGAATAACATACACAAGCTGCTTAAAGTAACCTTGAGTTTTTAGCAAAGTTAGCAATAGATCAGTGAATTTTACCGCTAAAAAAAAATGAAAAAAGCATAATCTTCTTGCTTTTGTAGATAACATACAATCTCGGAGACATGATTAAAATCCTAATCCTAGGTCAATAAACACAATACTCTTGATTTCAAGCTTTTCCTCCCAGCAAACCTGGCAACTCCAACACAGACAGAAGCACTGAAGTCGATTATGGGGAAAATGCAACTGGACTGTGTGTACACTTCCTCTCCATCCTCGGCTCCTTTTAATCAATAGCACACTGAGTCTGCAGCTTCTATTGAATTAGGTTTACAAAGCTTTTTTGTTCTCACCTGTCGCTAAGAAAAATCATTCATGGCATCCTGGATCTGAACTAGCGGAGACTGCATGAATCAAAAAGGTAAAAACACTCTCTCCCTGGGGAGGCCGCCAGCTGTCTCATTGATTCGACGCTGCTCTTGGCTGATTTGGAGGCTACCCTGGCACCAGTTTCAGAGAGCATATAATAAGGTACCACAATGCAAATTGTTACCAGGGAGAAACAGAACATCTGGTCTGGAACAAAAGCAAAGTCCATCACTAGGAAGCAGCCTGACCATCAGCGTTCAAGCGTGAATATGCCAGGTCCCGTCACCTGAAAGAAGGGCTCCCTAGAGCCAAATAAGAGAAGATAGAATAGAAACCATAAGGAAAAAGAAATCCCGAGAGAGAAATCAAAGTATTATTTTCATATCATTTTAGTCTAAACGTGGAAGGACAGCAACTACTAGTTTCTCTAGGAACTCTTTTGTTTTGTTTTGTTTTTTTATTAACACAACCAACAATGATAAAAATTGAAATTTAAAAAATCAGAGATCAGTCGATTTATGTCTTTTATTTTGTGCATTTTTAGAATTTTGTTTGTTTGCCTTGTGGGGATCTTTTGGTTTTGTGAGGCTTAGGGGTTGTTCTGTTTTGTCTTTTTTTGATGGCTGAAAACCTCCTTTGTCACCCTGCTGTTACAAGCAGAGCTAATGACTGGCCTCTGTTCTGCAGAAATATTTTTACTGCCAAGGGCCTATTGCTATGGAGGCCAACCTGAGAGCAGTGAGGAGAAGTAGCACACACATTGCCACCACGTGCTTCTACCAAGCTATGCACCTACGCTGGGCACCCCAGAGTCTGTGGCTGTCCAGGTCGCTTTACAAGCTCATTGTTGTTTTGTTGCTGTTAAGTACTAAACAACACCTTTGGTAAAGGAGAAGAATTTGACTTCCAAATGCTTTAAAATGCAAATTAAAAAATAGAAAGGGCTTACCCAGTTGACAAAGCCCCTGTCAAAGTGAGAGTCATTACACTCTACATAAGGTTTGTATACCTCATTCCTTTCCAAAGCCATCTGTCTGCATTTAATTCACTGATAATTTTATCAGTCTCCCCATACTTTGCCTGAAACCTCTCCGTTGCATTTTTTATTCTTCACAGATGTTAACTCTTTGAATGACAGACCCGATGCCTTTGGAATGTTGATGAAGATAAACACTTCCTGAAGGATCTCTCTCATATGGAACCCTGCACCAGCCAGTTGCGTTTTTCCAATAAAAGTTATGCTTCTCCTTTGCAAAACCACTCTAGATACAGGATATTGCTAAAGAAGATACTTGCAGTAGCACCATCCCAGGCACAAGAAACATCTATCATTTCAAGATGCCTTTCTAGAAATTAGAAATTAGAATCATTTTATAAGGATAATTCCAATATTCCTTCCTATTGAATTAAAGCATATAATATTATCCTTAAGAAAATGCAAGCTATCAAAGAACATTGTAAATCTATTTTAAAACCCTTTGAAGAACGGAACTGCTTGGTCTAGACCAATGTTTTTCAACCTTTGTTGTCTCCCAGCACACTGGAGCCTATATTTAAGCTTCCATAGCACACTTAAACTATGTTGATTCCCCCAAAAAGAGTAATTATAAAAGAATATACTTACTGTGCTTTGAACTGCTTTTGAAAATAATTTAATTAATGATCTTTAAAAATTTTTCACAGCACACTTAAGAACTTCTTATGGCACTACAGCTGAAAAATCACTGCTCTAGAAAATGTACTCCTTCTTCCTTATTTTTTTAAGTGATCATTTAAATGCACTTTTAGTTGTACATGAGATACTATCAGATCATTTTGTCAATAGTCTGTTATTAGTTTCCAGATTAATTCAGAGAGAAAAGGGATTGATACACAATTGATGTTTGTGTCCATTGATACACAATTGAGTTGATGTCACATCCTGCTTTTTTTTCCTTCATAATATTACTGTTCTGGCTACATGGATTGCTTTTGTACTGCTTGAGACAGGGTTATAAGTGTCCCCATCACCCAGATAGTGTTCATTGTATCCATAGCAATGGTTTCACCCATCCCCTCCCCCTACCTGCTTGATTTCTGTTGAGTTTTACTTCTATCTGTGTACATGAGTGCTGATTAGTTCAAATTTAATAGTGCGTACACCTGGTGTTTGCTTTTTCATTCTTTAGATACTTCACGTAGGATAATACATCCTGCTTTTAACTTTTCCCTGTAAACATTTCTAAGTATCTGAACTAAACAAGGTGTGGTGCAGGGCAGTATGGGAGATGGATAGGAAGTTTCACAAGACACCTATTCCCCGGGAACTCATGATCTAGAAGGATGATTGAACACAAAGCAGACTGCGATTGGTACAAAGTGCTACACAAACACAGACAAGAGAGAGATTTATTTAACCAGAAGCATGGTGCAGACTTCAGAGAAGACATCGTTACTTGGCCCTGAGAAAAGGGTAGGTATCCAAGTACAGGGAGCTGCATTAGTAAGAGCACAGATACGGGAATGCATCCCTGGAAATACAAGTTCTGCAGATACAAAGGGCACCAGTGAGGCTGATCAGAGGGCATGGAAGGGAAGAAACCAGGGACAAAATTAGAGACATAGGGTAGAACCATGATCTGAAGATGAAAATGTGCTATGAGAAATTTCTGAGCAAAGAAGCAAGACATATGAACTGCACTTTTATAGGATAATTACAGTCTTTTATGGGATCAATTAGAAAGAAAGATATTAAAGACAAGGAAAATTTGAAAGGGTCATTATACAGACAGAAAAAGAAGTCCTAGATTAGGGCAAGTGCATTGGATATGAAATTTAAGGAATTTATTCAAATATTCCAGCTAAACACATGGCAGAGAAGTAATGAAATCAAAAGAAAGACTTAGGTGGGCTAACAAAGCAATCTGACTAACGTACTTTGCAGCTTTGCCTCTTGCTGAGTTAACTCGTGGTCTCCATTTCCTAAAGGAACTTAAATCAGCTTTTTTGGAATTATCTTTTTCATACTGGGGTGGGGAGACTGACGATTCATTTAGCACTGACATTATTTCCAGAGAACAATTATAAAGTTCCTGTCGCCCATTTTGTTTTTATGGATTCAGAGATAGAGGCCAGAAAGTAAGGTGTTGAATCCTTTGGGTCCCAGGTCTATGTGGTGTGATAGGAGGGATGGTGGAAAAGGAAGTACAGTGCTTTAATTAAAATAAGGTTAATACTACCTATAGGGCAACACCTGTGGCTCAAAGGAGTAGGGCACCAGCCCCATATACCAGAGGTGACAGGTTCAAACCTGGCCCCGGCCAAAAATATAATAATAAATAAGGTTAATACTACCTGTAGATTAGAATTGTCTAAAATTGGAAATGATGATGGTAACAATTATCATTGGCCCTATAAGGGACAATGTGACAAATAGATGAAGCAAAGATTCAAATCTGCTCAGAGTATAATTTCTGATCATTTTCACTAAGAGGCTCATTTGCAGCATTGAAGCAGGTCCCTAGTCTAGAAAAACTCCATGTATAGTAAAGTGTATAAACAATTTCTAAAAAGCAACTCAGAGGAGAATTTGGCCTAATGTCGTATGGTAGGGATTAGCCAGTTATTTACCAAAACCTTTCATCTTGGGTACACAGCTAGACTACAACTCCCAACCTCCCTGTGGTTAGGTGGGGCTCAGTTGACTCTGCCCAGGCGAACATGACCAGAGGTGATCTTTTTTTTTTTTTTTTACCTTTTTTCTATTATTAAATGATAGCTGTGTACATTAATGCAATCATGGGGTACAGTGTGGTGTTTTTATATACAATTTGAAATATTTTCATCAAACTGCTTAACATAGCCTTTATGTCATTTTCTTAGTTACTGTGTTAAGACGTTTATATTCTACTTTTAGAAAGAGTCACTTGTACCCTTGTAAGACAAACCATAGAGGTGATCCCACTAATCACCCTCCCTCCACCCATCCAGCCACCTCTTCTCCCCTCCCCCTCCCCATATTCTTAGGTTATAATTAGGTTATAGCTTTTATATGAAAGCTATAAATTAGTTTCATAGTAGGGTTGTGTACATTGGATACTTTTTCTTCCATTCTTGTGATATTGCAGCCCAATTCATAATAGCCAGATCATGGAAGAAGCCCAAGTGCCCATCAATCCACGAATGAATCAATAAACTGTGGTACATGTACACTATGGAATACTATGCAGCCATAAAGAAAGATGGAGACTTTACCTCCTTCATGTTTACATGGATGGAGAGGTGATCTTCTCCACTCAACCAACCTTAAAATCTTCCTGCTTGATCTCAACACTCTCTTCTTTTGTCTTCTGCTGAAGTCCTACAACAGAGAACTTCAAGGCCCCAGGGAACAGTGGGGCCAATAGAAGGGAAAGTTGCCTGAGGCTGGTGTTTCTGTCCCCCAGTGCCAGAATGTCACAGGAATGAGGTGACTTTTATAAACTAAAGTGTATATGTTCAGTAACTGAGATTTGAGAGTTATTTGCCACAGCAACTAGCCTAGCCAAACTGATACACGTTTGAACTTTTGGAGTCAGACTTGGGATTATGTCTCAGCTCTATCACTTAACCAGGTCTGAGAGCATGGGCAAGTTACGTACTTTCTCAGAGCTTCTGTTTCCCTATAAGTAAAACAGGGAAAATAGGACAGCTGTGAAGATTAAACCAAATAGAGTACGTGTACATTTGGGGGTTCTGTGTCCAGGAATGGAAAGCATTT
Source organism: Galagoides demidoff (assembly GCA_963574575.1). NCBI lineage: Eukaryota > Metazoa > Chordata > Mammalia > Primates > Galagidae > Galagoides > Galagoides demidoff. Next base: position 28,942 of record CAUYQV010083756.1, read on the forward strand.
GATAGATGATAGCTATTTTTTTTGGTAGGTAAGACACTATTTGTATGTTGTTATTAGCCAGCCTAAGAATGATATCAAAGAACAGGATGAGACCGTAGCTCTAGAAGAAATAGTCCTTTCTAGTATTCCCTAGCGAAGAAAAATGCAGTTTTATCTTCATCTATATCAAAGAGTAACTTCTGGTTAAAGGAATATCTTGTTACTCTCAAAGAATGATAAAACAACCTAAAATTTAAAGTTGGGACTCAAATTCTAGTTCTGAGATGCTCACCTCTGGCCATGAAAGAACAAATGGTATAGGAATTATACTAATATTGTAAACTATAAAAGTGAACCAAATGTGAATATATGAAGCAATTGTTGACAGACATTGGACAAGCAACTGCGCAAGGCTTTGTGATCCTTGACAGAAGAGATATAGATGAGGTGAACTTCATTTTGACCCTACATTTCTGTTCAAAGCACTTTCCAAACTAAAGTATGGATAGTAGCAGTCTCATTAGACAGAAGAGACAGACCTTCGAGTTTAGGGTTGCTGAGAAGGCTGGAATTTACAGGAAAAGGTATTTGACATAGGGGGGATGTGCAAAGTGGGGTTCGGGGCTCTGCATGGAGGTGCTGCTCAGAACCCTGGCCAAGTGCTGGGCTGTACCTGTGCCAGGTAAGACTCAGGGCAGCTGACCACAAAACAGCTGCTAGGAAGTTTCTCCCAGAGGAAGATAACAAAGTTTGAGTCCCAGCCTGTCAGAGTGACGAGTGAAGCCCATCTTATTAAAACCCCAGAAGGCCATATCTTAGAAATAAGGACCATTCCCTACAATAAGCAACATGCCTTAGAATTAGGGAAAAAACTAAATAGGCTCTCTCTAACAAAATCTAAAAGCTCAGATTTCTCAGACTCAGTACTATTGAAATACTGAATCAGGTCATTCTTTGCTATGTAGTGCAATCCTGTGGATTGCAGGATGTTTAGCAGTGTTCCTGGCCCCTCCCTCTATATGCCACCAGTACCCCTAGTTGTGACAACCAAAAATATGTCCACACATTGAGAAATGTTTCCTAGGCAGCAGGAAGCAAAATTACCCATGGTCAAGAACCACCACTCCACAGGATCTACGTGATCCACCATGAATTAATTAACTATTAGCTGGGGAAAAACTCAACATTTTTTAAAGAAAACATCATGTAACATGTAACATATAAATCATGTAACAGCCACAGTGTTATAGTTTTTGTTATTGTTGTTTGTTTGTTTGTTTGAGACAGAGTCTCACTATGTTGCCCTGGGTAGAATGTCATAGCATCACAACTCACAGCAACCTCAAACTTGGACTTATGCGATTCTCTTGCCTCAGCCTCCCAAAGCTGAGGGGCCAGTGATCTTGAAATTAGATCAATAAAAGTCACCAAAACCATAGGTGCCCACCACAATGCCTGGCTATTTTTTGGTTACAGTTGTCATTGTTGTTTGGCAGGCCCGGGCTGGATTCAAACCCGCCAGCTCTGGTGTATGTGGCTGGCACCCTAGCTGCTGAGCTATAAGTGCAGAGCCCACAATGTTACATTTTTAAGACCACTATGCAGGCAAATAGGCAAAAAATATATAAATTACAGTCAAAAGAAAATAAAAATAGTCAATGGAAGCAATCCCCTAAAAGGATGCAGGTGTTGGAACTACCAGGGAAGTATTTAGAAAGCTTTTATAAACATGTCTATAAATTTAAAGGAAAGGATAGACAGAGTGAGTGATTCGAGAGAGGAGAATATTAGTAGACACATTAAAGGTATCAAAAACTAAATGGAAATTCAAAAATTGAAATATAAAATAGATGTAACAAAAACTCCCTGGATGGACCTAAGAGCAAACTGGACAATGGAAACAAAGGGGCCAGTGATCTTGAAATTAGATCAATAAAAGTCACCAAAACTGAAGAACAACAAAAAAATGTTTGTTTTGTTTTTTTAATTTCAGGTTATTATGAGGGTACATATGATTAGGTTATGTAAATTGCTTTTCTGATGGTATTTATTTATTTATTTTTGAGACAGAGCCTCAAGCTATTCCCCTGGGTAGAGTGCTGTAGCATCACAGCTCACAGCACCTCCAACTCCCGGGCTCAAGCGAGTCTCCTGCCTCTGCCTCCCAAGTAGCTGTGACCACGGGTGCCCACCACAATGCCTGGCTATTTTTTGGTTGCAGCCATCATTGTTGTTTGGCAGACTGGGGCTGGATTCGAACCCCAGCTCAGGTGTATGTGGCTGGTGCCTTAGCCACTTGAGTCACAGGCGCCAAGCCACTCTTCTGATGTTAAAGTCCAAATTGTGGTTGTGTCCTTCACCCAGGAAATGTGCCACATACACATTAAATGTACCCCTTGGCTGAGAACTCAGCCAACCTCTCCTCTCTGATCTGAATTTAATTTAATTTTTTTCATGTGAGCTTGCATTCGTTAATCCTCAAGTTTCAAATTGGAACTAAGTACAGGTTATTACAAAAGATACAAAATCTTTGTCTTTGTATTCCATAGTATACATATACCACAAATTATTAATCCATTCATGTGTTGAAGGGTACTTGGGTTGTTTCCACATCCTTGTGATTGTAAATTATGGTTTTATAAACATTCGAGTGCAAATATTCTTATTTAAAAAGTCTTATTTTTTATTTTGGGTAAATCCCCAATAATGGGATTGCAGAATTAAATGGTAGGCCTCATTTGAATTCTGTGAGGACTTCCCAAACTTCTTTCAATAAAGGCTGTACTAGCTTACAGTCCAACCAACAGTGCACAAGTGTTCTCTTCTCTCTGCATTCATCCATGCCCTACTCTGTTGCTTTGGGTAGGCATTTGCAATACAGGCATTTCTCACTAGGGTTAGGTGATATCTTAAAGTGGTTCTGGTTTGCATTTCTCTGATGATTAGGTGTCATGAGCATTTTTTTCATGTGTTTGTTGGCCATTCATCTGTTCTTAGGTGAAAAGTTTCTGTTCATGTCTCTTGCCCAGTTCTGATGGGGTTGTTTATGAACAGCACTTCAGTGTCTTGTCTCTCTCTTATCCTTGCAAGACTTTAATTATGTATCTGTTAAACATTTTCCTATTGTTCCACAAGACACTTCAAAAATAAAGAAACACTTTATTTATGTTTCCCAAAAGGAGGAAAAGTAATTACACATAGGGGAACAATAGTAAGAATGTCTCTGACATTTATCAGGTGCAATGCAGGCCACAAAGACTACAGGACAAAATCACCAAGTGTTTCAAGAGGAGATTTCTGCTTCAATCCAGGATAGAGTTTTAAAGTGAAAAAACCTAAACTAACAAAAAGGAAATTTAAAAAAATATGAAATGATGGTTTTCAACTGGACATCTGTCAACAAAGGATAATTATCCCTGAAAGACAGGAAATAAATAAGGTGAGTATTATGCTACTCCAGCTTCCTGGCTTGAGAGTTTCCAGGTCACTGCCTGGGGTGGGAAAAACCAAGCAAAAACTTCACTTTCTGAGTTGATAAGACAAAGGCCAAAGTCTATAAAAACAAAGCAAGTAGAGTTTGTCAAGTATCAAAAAGGAAAGATTTGCACAAAAACAGAAGCCTGGAAATCTTCAGAGCACCTCCATCAAGTATTCAGCACATTCATTTGAGGAAAATACCCAACACCAGGAAATTAGAGGAAACAGTATTCAACAGTCATTTAGGACAATGATTTGTGCCTGTTATCATGAGCCAGACTAGAGAACCACATTATTCATGGGGCATTGGGTTGAGTACCCAGAAGGGCATTTCCTTATAAATGGTGAATAATTATCCCTAGACCAAATGATGCTCTGCTGACACATTAAAAGGATGCATATTTTAATCTTGCATCAGTATCTTGAAAAAACATCGATATAGTTCAAAAGCCAATCTAGGAAATAAAGTAAAATAATAAAAATATTTAATTAACCAAAATTATAATTCTGCCACTTACTGCTTGCATAACCATGTGCAAATTATGTCAAATTCTTTTAACTTGTTTCCTTAAGAAACTTTAATTGTGATCATTATTCATAAGGGTGAATAATTATCCTTAAACCAAATGATGTCCTGTTTTAAGCAAGACCTAAAAGGTTCAAATTATTTTCAAGTACTTACTTAACTGCATCCCAGTACAAAGCACAAAAATATTTATAGGAATACAAAAATATCCAGCATCTAACAAGATAAAATTTATAGTATCTGGCATTCAAGCAAAAATAATCAGTCATAAAAAGAAGATAAAATGCATAACCCATAATGAGGATGTAATTTAATCAGCTGAAAGCAGCACAGAACTGAGACTAATGTTAGAATTAAAAGACATGGACAAAAAATAATTATTATTACTGTATTCCATATGTTCAAAATGTTAAATAGAGACAAAATAGGCAAAATTAGACTTTTTCAGACATTTAAAAAAAAAAAAAGGCTTAAAGAGTTTGTTGCCAGCAGATCTCCACTGCTCTCTGAAGCCAGGAAGCTGGGTGAATCAAATTTCAAGATATGAAAACTACAGTATTGAAATGTAAAGCACCCTGGATGCCTGGATAGGAATAATGACATATTAGGTAATGAAGAAGAAAAAAAAAAATTGTAAACTCAAAGAAGTAGCAATCAAAACCATACAAAATTAATCACAAAAAAATTTACAAAAATAACAGAGCATTAGTAAGCTGCAAGCCAACTTCAAGGGGCTTAATATTTATATATTTAGAGTCACTAAAGGAGAAAAAGGAGAGAGACTTAAAAGAAATTGAAGAGGCAGCTCCTGTGGCTCAAAGGAGTAGGGCGCCAGTTCCATATGTTGGAGGAGGTGGGTTCAAACCCAGCCCCGGCCAAAAACTGAGAAAAAAAAAAAAAGAAAAAAAATTGAAGAGTGGATGAAATTTTTCTAAATTGATAAAAATTGTAAACCTACATCAAAGAAACTCAACAATCCCCCAAATAAGAATTTGAATTAAACTGCCAAGATATATTATAATCAAATTACTCAAAATCAGTGATAGAGAGAAAAATTTAAGAGCACAGGTGGGGGGAAGGTAACATGCTACATAACAAAAGAACAAAGGTAAGGCTACAAATAGATTTCTTAAATGAAAGAAAAGAAGCAGAAAGCAATAGAGCAACTTTATTGAAATATTGAAAGAAAAAAAAAACTATCAACCTAGACTTCTATACCCAGCAAAAATATGCTGCAAAAATGAATGAAAAATAAAGACTTTTTCAGGCATTCAAAAAAAGCTGAAAGTATTTATTACCAGCATATTTGTATCACTTATATTAAAAAAAAGTTAAAAGAGGCCATTCAGGAAAAATGAAAAAGCTATCATACAGAAATTCAGATCTATATGAAGGAATAAAGAGCACTAGAAGTGATAGTACATGGAAAAATACATCCATATTTAAGTTTCTTCACAATAAAATTTACTATTTAAAAAACTAACAAAGTATATTGTAGAGTTTACAACATACTTACATAATAAATAAAATATGTTGTGAAAATAGCCTAAAAGCTGAAAGGGGAGAAATGGAAGTATACTATTAGATGATTATTATATGGGACATTGTGTGATATTGATTCTTAATAGACCATAACAAATTAAGAATCCATATTTTAATCTCAGATCAATGTCTTTAAAAATATAAAGAGATATAGTTCAAAAGCCAATCTAGGAAATAAAATAGAATATTAGAAAAATCCTTAATTAACCCAGATATTAATTCTGCCACTTACTCTTTGTACAACCTTATGCAAATTGTTTTAACTTCTTTTAATGTCAGTTTCCTCATCTCCCATTAAATATTTAATAATGTTAATATTTAATATTATTTAATATTTAATAATATTAATTTCATTAAGTTGTGATGATAAACCAATCTTTAAGTTACTTGAGGGAGAAAAGACATGTTCTTAGTTTTATATTGCCTAGAACAATGCTTGGCACATGGATTTTTATATTAGCTAACGTTTTTCTTAAATTTTACCTTGGAAAGTGGCATTGCTTGTCATATAATAATATTCAATAAATATTCCTTAACAAATCTATGCCAAAATGCTCTATAAAATGATGAAATATAATAAGATAGATAAAAAGTGGATCAAATAAAATATTATGTATTTATATTTGACAAGCTATAAGAAAAGGGAGAATTGTACACGTAGATGAAAAAAATACCAAGAATATTTGAAGACAGGGAAAAACAATGCTTTGTTAAATTTTTGACTCACCAACTTATATATATATATATATATATATATATATAAAATATTGAAATCTACAATGTACCTTAGAAATGTAGCCTAAAGTAAGTTTATCATCAGAAGATTTTAAACTGTCATAGTTTGAGTCCTGATGATCTGTAACGGTTATTCTTTCTAAATCAGTTTTAGGGGTTCCTAGTCAGCAACAAACAGAGAAAGAAAAAACTTAAGAATCTGCTTTTATCAGTCACAGAGAGTGCTTGATTAACAGGTAGTGAGGCCTTGGAACTGTTTGGCTTATGCATACTATAATTTAATACATAGAAGTTGGCTCAAGGGAAAAAGCAAGATTAACTCATGGGAATATCTCTAAGAAAGCACATCAAGAAAGTCTTCAGACCTGAGAAATATTTAACCAACTCAAAATGTTTCCCACTCACTCTTTTTATAATTAATAATGGCAATTGTCATCCTTTCCTGGAGCACAATTTCTGTCAGCTAACCTCATATATATTACCTAATTTAACACCTACTTTAATACAACAACTTCATAATTACCAAGTCTAGCCTCTTGTAAATGCTTGCCTCTATTCTCTTAAATTTACTATGGAAATTAAGAAATTAGGTATAAAGCACACGTCTGCAAAGTAAGCCAGGCATGGTGGCACACACCTATTGTCCTAGCTACTGAGGAGACTGAGGCAGAAGGGTTCCCTAAGCCCAGGAATTTGAGGTCAGCCTAGGCAACAGAGACCTGTCTTTCTTTCTGTTTTTTTTTTTTAAGTTTTTTAAAGTATATACACTTATATTTTAACATAATTTATTGTTCGTAACCCATTTAATTTCAGTCTGAGATTTTGGAAAGCCCTTATTATTTAACATAGCAAATAGTGCTCTGTTTATACACACATGTGCACACATACTTATACTTGCGCAGAGAATACACTTTAGAGTCAGTGTGGTAAAAGGAAAGAACCCAGGCTTCCAAGTCAGATAAATTTGTTTCAAATATTGGCTCCGCCACTGGTGTATAATGAAACAGAATATTTAATTATCTCTTTTCTAATCTGTATAATGAGGATGATAGTGTCTACCCAACAGAACTTCTTTTTTTTGGTGGGGGGCCCACCGGGGCTGGCACCCTACTCCTTGAGCCACAGGCGCCACCCACCTAGTAGAACTTCTTGAGGTTTAACCTAGGTAGAATTTGTGACAGGTCCCAGTGCAGAAACTAGTAAACGTTTCTCTTTTTCTTTCCTCTCCCAAAAAGTTACATGCACTTAAAATAAAAGACCCTATTTTTAAAGAAATAATCTGTCAACTGGGCACCATCATATAATGTGTAAGACGTTATTGAACACTTATCCTACTTTAGACTTTGCTTTCTTCTTGTTGGCCTAGCAGCCTGACACCAGATGGCACAAGGTGTGTGATGAATCAGACACATACAGGCATCTTCACCAGGAAGATCAGCATTCCAGGTAAGAGAGCAAATAGAACAGTACAAACTATTCCCACCTATGGATATAAGACATTATGTAGATGATTCCTTCTATCCATGAGAAGGTAATACTTATAAGCCCACTTCAACTCTTAAGAGCCATAGTCAACATATCTCAGGAGAGCTCTGAGAGCTAGATTCACAATCACACAGATCCCAGATTCCCAGCAGCAGGACTTACTTAGCATGGATCTAAATTAAACAGATTCTGAATCAAGTATCATAAGGAAGAATGGCAGAAACAAAGTATAACTCAATGAATTATTTTAAATCCCTGTTTCCATACAAGTATAAAATGTATAGATATGTGTGCATGTGATTACATGTATGTGTGTAACAATGACAAATAATATTTTTAAGTGGGGAGGAAAATGAAAAGTTATACTTTATAAAAGAACTATAATAAATGCAGAAGGGATGATAGAATTTTAAAAATCACCATTACACTCACCGTCATAAAAATTGATTAAGGTAAGAATCAATAATAGATGTCAAAATCACAGATGAAAGATTGTTGAAGAACAGATATTAACATCGTCTAAAAATATAGCTCCATCAGTTACTTACTGTTAAAGAAGAAAGGTATGTTCATAGAGGCTGGGCACAGTGGTTCATGCCTGCAATCCCAGCACTGGGAGGCCAAGGTGGGTGGATTACCTGAGCTCATGAGTTCCAGACCAGCCTGAGCGAAAGCAAGATTCTGTCTCTAAAAAATAGCCAGGCACTATGGTGGGCGCCTGTAGTCCCAGCTACTATGGAGGCTGAGGCAAGAGAATCACTTGAGCCAAAAAGTTTAAGGTTGCTGTGAGCTGTGAGCTGTGACACCACAGCACTCTACAAGGGCAACAAAGTGAGACTCTGTCTCAAAAAAGAGAAAGGTGTGTTCATAGTAGGAAAATCTTTGATCAAAATCTCAAGTTTAACATAAACAATAATAGAACAAACCTAGCTAATGTGTCTTCTAATTAGATATCCTAAAAAGGGTGATGATTATTCAACATCACCTCTGTAGCGTTCCTGAAAGAAAATAAAGTTTAAATGGAATCATAATAAAATCATTAGCTAACTCCACATTGAAGGATAATCTATAAAATAACTAACATTGATTCTTCATAAGGCCAAAAAAATCCCTCTCCAGCGGCCAAAAGGCCTAAAAACTTTCCCAGACCAAAGGACAAGTAAACGCAAGGCTGGATTTTTAATTTTGTTTTACTTTTTAAAACATCTATAAGGGGTATTATTAGAACAAGTATAAAAATTTGAATATGGACAAATTTTTAGGTAATAGTGTGGTGTTAATGTTGATATCCTGAGTATGATATTGTTTGATTATGTCAAAGAATGTCCATTGCTTAGAAAAGTCAGGCTGAAGGTGGAAGTGTCAGGAAGCCTAAACTAACTCTCAAATGGTTCAGAGAAAGAAAAAAAATTACATGCAGTATATTGTTTCCTACCATACATAAGAAAGTAATACTGAAGATCTCTTCTGACACTTAAGAGCAATAATCTTTAGTCCCAGTAGAGCTGTTCGTGTTATGAATGGTAACACAGACAGAGTGAGTGCACAAGTGCAAATGTGACAAAATGTTAATAAGTGAATGTAAGTAACAGGTTTATGGATATTTATTGTACTATTCTTGGCTGTGCTTTTCCAATGAGATTGAACTTTATTTGGGGATACATTGTAATTTTTTATATTTTATTTTTTAATTGACAATAATCATTGTACATATGCACAGGGTACATAATGATGTTTCAGTATGTGTAATGTAGAGTGATCAGATCCGGGTAATTAGTAAATCCATCACCTCAAACATTTATCATTTCCTTGTATTGGGAATGTTCAATATCCTCCTTCTAATTATTCAAACCTCTGTAACAGATTGTGCTTAACGGTTGTTAACATTCATATAGAAGACTGTAGGATGACTGCAGTTAACAATAATATTTTTTATGATTTAATTCTGGGAAATCTCATTTGAGAAAGTCTTGTCAGTTCTAACTGGGATCTGCTATCCTAGAAGAAGGAGGAGGAGCAAACCAGAGAAAAATATGCATTGAAGCTTAAGTGAATCAATAAGTGAAAAATAAACAACCCAGTTCGTGTGTTACAAGGAAGGTGGTCTGAAGCAGTGAGTTCCCAGAGGTGTGGGGCTGGAGTTCATGCTCCTCCCTCTCTTCCCTTCTGATTAAACAGCATGGTTTCTTTTTAAGATTAAAAAAATAGCTCAGGCCAGAGGGAGGGGTCGTTTCCTCCTTCCAGTGGCAAAGTCTGCAGTCTAGACCTTTATTCTCCTGAACTGCCTTTCCAGTTGGGACCAGAGAAATGACTGTCAGTGTGTCTGTAAACTTGGTTGCTCTGAGCTCTGGTAGCATGCCATTCACAAGGCCACATGTGGGCCCCACAGGACAACAGCCTGGATTGTTATCTGAATTTATTCTCCTCCCCGAATAGAAGTGGGTCAGCACATCCACATCTGACAAAGGTCAGACTTCAGAGCTTCTCTCAGCACTCCAGCTGTTTCCCTTAAGTTATTACCTTTCCAGCGCTCCATGGAATCTATTTTGAGATGTTTAAAAAGTGGGAAAGTTGGCATGGTGTCTGTGATCCATTGAAATATATTTTCTAAAGGAAAACACTCCTTTAAAAAGTGGGAAGTCTGATGCCCTCCCTTTCTTATGCCCCTACATTTGACCTTCAACTGTGTTGAACCTGGAATGTGTGTAGGTGCCTGTCAGATGTGGAAAGAAACAATATGCCCTGAAATTCATTCCCACACGGACTGGTCCGGGGCCTAGACTGTTCTTAGATTCTTTCTTCTTTCTACGCTTTTGTTTGCCACTAAGCCATTTGTCAAAGTGTATCTCTCCCGTCTTCTACTATGTTAAAAACCTGAACCCAGAACAAAATGTAGGAATTTCAAAAGTTTCAGGGTTGCCAAAGTGAATTGCCTCATCTCTGCATTTCTCCTGTCTCACTTCTAAAATAGTGTTCTTTCACTGAGCTGCTCGGGAATGAAATGAGAATGTGAACTTCTCTCTTGACTGTGAACTAGAGCATAGGGGCTTCCTCATTTATCTCTGTGTCACAGCACCAAGGACTTTATAAACCTGTTTGGTTGAATATCATGCCTATCGATGGAAAAGAAGCCATGCTCGGTAAAATACTGTCAGGTTTATTCTGAGCCAAAGTTGAGGAACATGACTCAACCACAAAGGTTTAAGCAAGTGGACTGGCGGTGAAGGGGGTTACAGTTTGATTTTAAACATTTCAGGGGAAACAGGAATTGTGAAATCAATACATGGAAGGCATACATTGGTTTGGCCCAAAAAGGTAGGACATCTGGAAAGAGGGAGCTTAAAGGAATAGGTGGGTTTAAAGACTCTTTAGCTGACAATTGGCTGAGTTAGGCCTTGTCTAAAAGACCAGGCGTCAGTGAAAGGAATGCTTTCTGCTTCACAGAAGAGAGGGTCTGTTAATTAGAGACAAAGTACCAGACAGACTCAAGTAGTTTGTTATGCATATGAAGGACCTGCAGTTAGGTCTCTCATAGCCTTAGGCCTTTTAGTGAGTCACAAAGGACATTTCTAAGAAGGAAAGGGGGTATGATGAGGCTGTCTGATCTCCTTTCTCATGACCAGCAACTCAGTTTTAGGGATCCCTTGGCCAAGAGGGAGTCCAGTCAGTCACTGGGGCAGGGACCCTTAAGATTTTTATTTTAGTTCACATATCTTTTTTTTTTAAATTTTATTTCTTATAGCATAACTGTGTACATTAATGCAATCATGGGGTACAGTGTGCTTTTTTCATATACATTTTGAAATACTCTCATCAAACTGGTCAACATAACCTTCACGTCATTTCCTAGTTATTGAGTTAAAACGTTCATACTCTGCTTTTAGAAAGATTCACTTGTACCCTTGTAAGATAAACCATAGAGGTGACCCCACCAATCTCCCTCCCTTTCCGGCCACAGCAAATTTGAAACAGCAAATCAGGACTGAGAAAATTGCTTACTATAAAGAGACACATTTTAGAGTATCAGTGACAGCTCACAGAGAGGGAGGAGTCACAAAAACAGGAAAGCTGGCACGAACATGGAGGAAACACACTTAAAGATTATAGCAGTCTGAGTTTATTGGTACAGTGAATGATGTCCCTTTGCACACAATTAAAAATCAAACACTGAAGTCCTCAGTGTTATACTCAATGAAAATCTTTTATGAAAGTAGATAAAATGGCCTAATGAATTTGTGGTTTTCAAATTTCTTTATTGAATGTGTCATCCTACACAATTTTGTTTATTTTCATACTCTAAAGAGCCTATGATTCATCTCTAATTTGATATTGGACTTTGTTACCTGGTTAAAGAAACTCACTGAATCTACATGTGTATTCCACTCTTTTTTTTTTTTTGAGACGGAGCCTCAAGCTATCCCCCTGGGTAGAGTGCCATGGCATCACAGCTCATAGCAACCTCCAACTCCTGGGCTCAAGCGAGTCTCCTGTCTCAGCCTCCCAAGTAGCTGGGACTACACGCGCCTGCCACAACGCCCGGCCATTTTTTGGTTGCAGCCATCATTGTTGTTTGGCGGCCCGGGCTGGGGATTCGAACCTGCCACCTTGGGTGTATGTGGCTGGCGCCTTAGCCACTTGAGCCACAGGCGCCGAGCCTCCATTCTTAAAATACAGACGTATAAGAGATGGTGGCTCGGCGCCTGTGGCTCAAATCGGCTAAGGTGCCAGCCACGTACACCTAAGGTGGCGGGTTCGAATCCCCAGCCCAGCCCGCCAAACAACGATGGTGCAACCAAAAAATGGTCTGGTGCTGTGGCGGGCACCTGTGGTCCCAGCTGCTTGGGAGGCGGAGGCAGGAGACTCGCTTGAGCTCAGGAGTTGGAGGTTGCTATGAGCTGTGATGCCATGGCACTCTACCCAGGGGGATGGCTTGAGGCTCTGTATCAAAAAATAAAAAAAAAAAAAGATATTAGGGCAAACCTAAGGTATCTCAGTATGTTTTGGCACAACACAATTTTTGTTTGTCTGTTTGTTTTTGAGACAGAGCCTCAAGCTGTCCC